>LGRX02001291.1:0-95703 GCA_001247695.2 Cymbomonas tetramitiformis
GGCATACAGGCATCCTTGGGGCATGCATACCCCGGGGCATGGGGCATTCAGGGCAACCTTGGGGCATGCATCCCCTGGGGCTTGGGGCATACATTGCAACCTTGGGGCATGCATGTGGTGGGGGATGGGGCATACAGGGCATCCTTGGGGCATGCATCAGCTGGGGCATGGGGCATACAGGGAATCCTTGGGGCATGCATCCCCCGGGGCTTGGGGCATACAGGGCAACCTTGGGCCATGGGGCCTGCTAGGGGCAGGCGGGCACGCACCTGCAGCAGCATATGTAGCAGAAGCAGGAACTTGGGCTGCCCCTCCCTGCCGCTTCACTTGTGCTGAAGGGGCACACACAGTAGGTATCAGGCGAAAACCCCTTAGTTGAAGAACTTCTTAGTATCAGAAGAAAACCCCTTGTAGACAGATTGACTTAAAAGAAGACAGCGCAGAAAAACAAAGATGCATACGGTGACTGTGGGAAAGGAAATACCGTTTCTGTCATCGCGTTTCCTTTTTTTTAGGACCGCAGCCGCGCCAGGCTGTTGAGGCGGACCAGCATCTGTGGAAGGAAAGATGCGTTCTTTAAAAGAAAAAAAGAAAAAAAGAAGACGATGAGGGAAAGGCAAGTAGAAGCAATATTCTTACCTGCGGCTGGGTGAACCTGCGTGGGAAACAGGGAGTGCCCAGTCATCCGCTCGACGCGGCTAAACCCCTCCTGGTCCAATCTGCTGCCGCGGTGGACCTTGAAGTCACTCCTGGCGAAATGATACTCCAAGGGCACGCGCTCATGGATCGCGTGGGGGGGGTCGGCGTCTTGAACGGTGTACAGCCCCGTATCCGGGTGCCGCGACTTGATCCTGGAAGAAAAGAAACGTACGATGAGGTTGAAGCAAGAAGCTGACGAAAAGTAGGGCAGGCAGGTTAGCATGCGTACCATACAACATGCTTCGTGGTTTGATCACCACGTTTGGCGACGGTGGTGTACTCCACCATGCAGTCGCCGCATGCTGGGAACACGACGGTGTACCAGTTCGGTCCCTCATGTTGCCTGCGACAGCGTTCGATTTCTTTTCGACTCTTCAAGAAGTCGAACTTGCAATCGACGCAGAGGTCGACCAACCAGCAGCCGTCAGCATCTTGTTCATCTCTTCGCGTGCGGTGTAAGACTTTCTGAATATATTTTCCCTCAGCAGCATCTGGGTCAACGCACGCGCCTGGCATTTTTGCGAGAAAGAAGGAAGTAAGAGGTAAAGGTAAAGGTAAAGGGCGGGCGCTGCGAAGGTTAAATTTTGTTAAAGCTTGCAGTGGGGGATACCATGGGGCATGCCCGCCGCAGCGGCGGGCATGCCCCAATCGTACGAACTGTAGCGCAGAGAGTCGAGTTTCAGGGATTTAACAACAAAAGTCGAGGCATCATCGAATCTAGGGAGCGGTCGTTTGGATTTCGCCAGGAATCGCCGGCGACACGAGCGTGGCAACGCTTGTGTCACGCCTTGATGAGGTCAGGTCGCGATTTCATGTCACCATGACGCGATCGGGCTATGACTTCCTTCCCACCTGGTGTTGGATAGGCTTTATCTCCACCTCGGGTGCCAGTTCCTGCCGAGCCAATCACGGTGTGTCTGTTTCTCCAGCTGGTGGCCTCGGATGCGAAGTCATATGCCTCAGTTAAGTCGGCTTCGGGCGCCCTGTTCACCTTGCACGAGCTTGCACTGGTTCCCGTGTCGGAGATCCCCACGAAGCACCCTTTGGCTAAGGGGATCAGAGAGGCGGCTAAGCGACGTATCGGTCTTAGGCTGGTAAACCAGAAGGAACCCTCGGAGGGCGATGTCTTGCGGTCGGGTATCCTCCTGTATGTTCCGGATGCCACTGTTGCCTCTCTTATTGCTCTCACCTCAGCGGCTATGGTGTCCACTATGTGGACGGGGTTCTTGCGCTATAAGGACATGAAGTTTGTGTGGGTCCCTCTGGTTAAGTTCTATGAGACTCATATGGAGATGCTGTTGATTGAGAGGAAGAATGATCAGTTCCGGTTTGGAGATGTGGTGTATATTGCTAGGGGGCAGCACCGCCCTTCTTGCCCCGTACCCCCGTGTGCTGGACTTCGGGTTTAGGCTTAGTTATTATGGGCTCTGACTAGCCCCTAGCCTGACCCTGCTTCCGTCTCGTGTCCGTGACATCCTAGCACTGTACTGTACAGTAGTACAGTACAGTAGTACAGTCATCGTTTCACTGTCTGGGTTTCCGAGAGCATAAAGCTTCGGCCAGACACAGAGTTATTGGATGATCAGTTTGTCTCCTAGCAAGCTTAGCCGGACAGCGTATCTGTCTTCCTCGCAGGTTATGGGCCCACCACGCTTCCACTTGTGTGAGACTCTGATTAGCCGTGGTGGCTTCACCGGTATGGTCAACCTGTTTCAAGGCTGGGATGGCAGACTGGCCAGGTTCCACCCTGACACAACCCCGCTCAACGGCCGCCATATGGAGTATCCACAGTGCCGTGCAGTGGTCCATAAATTTCTTCAGCGGACCACTGGCCTGTCTGCAGCAGAGGTGCAGACTCGGTGGGGCACCCAGTCCTTGAGATCCGGCGGTGCTACTACTGCCGCCAAGCAGGTAGTAGACTTCCGCCTGTTCCAGCAACACGGCGCATGGCATACGGCAACCAGTGCTCACAGATACATTCTGGATGACACCGAGACCAGACTCTCAGTTACTAGATGCCTAGGCAATTAGCCTGTTCCTGAAGCCCCAAGTGGGCCGGCCACAGACATGAGCCTGTGGCCCCTGTTATTTATTAACAGTAATTATTATTTTGGTGTTGCATCCATACCCGATCTTGTGTAGCTCCAGACTAGTGGGCTCCCTACCCGTCACTTGTGAGTGCGTGGGTTAGGTGTAGGCTCCCGAGTTAGATCGGGGTCCCTGACTGTGCCCTTCTAGGCGGGCACGGGACAGGCAATACCTTGCTGCCTGAAGGGCTTCGGCCTTAGGCAAGGGGGACAGTGTCTCTGGACACTCCCTATTGGGACTCTCAACTCTTATCATTCCAGTAGTCTTAGTAGCTAGGGGTAGCTAGGGGTAGCTAGGGTAGCTCAGCGGAGCGGAGCTAACTTAGATAACTGAAAGTTATCTAACGGTGAGGGGTCACCGACGTAGGAGGGGGCACATCAACGGTAGATAACTTCGGTTATCTACGTTAGTGGGAGCGGAGCATTTAGGGCTCGCCAACGGAGTTGGCGGCTCCACTCTTTGACCTCTGGTGGTTCGTGTTGCCCGTAAGTCCCATCCCTCCCTCCCATTATTATATCTTCCCTTCAAGGTTGCTCTTTGGCATTGTTGTTATGTCTCATTCTTACTTACTCGGTGTAGTTAAGGTTCTCCCTGTATATTTACTTGTGTGTGCATTGTTTGTTATAGTACTATTCCTGCATTGCAGTGTTTTATATTGTCAGTTATTAATTATAACTGACAATCGGGCACCAGACTAGTGGGCTCCCTACCCGTCACTTGTGAGTGTGTGGGTCAGGTGTAGGCTCCCGAGTTAGATCGGGGTCCCTGACTGTGCCCTTCTAGGCGGGCACGGGACAGGCAATACCTTGCTGCCTGAAGGGCTTCGGCCTTAGGCAAGGGGGACAGTGTCTCTGGACACTCCCTATTGGGACTCTCAACTCTTATCATTCCAGTAGTCTTAGTAGCTAGGGGTAGCTAGGGGTAGCTAGGGTAGCTCAGCGGAGCGGAGCTAACTTAGATAACTTTTGATGATATGATATGATATCACACACACACGTTTGTCCAGTTTTGTCATACTGTATATCAAACATCATACTGAAACTGATGCAAGCATCAAGCAATAAGCAACGATCATTTCATACCGATACAGTACTCAGTCGAGTGAAACTCTAAGACTGAAATCAGTCCTACAGCAGTTGGATGCCAGAGAAGCAAAATAAGTGAATCAAAGATCTCCCGAAAATTCTTATCACTGTTCGTAAATCGCCCTCAAAACCGTTCGCATGGTCCAGCATCAACATCCTGCAACTTATGGGGGATGGTTAAGCTTCCTTAGATGAGCGCTGACTATTTCGTAAGGTTTCCTCTCAAAACGCACTCGTTGGAAACTGCAACACAGGGGGAAGCAGCGCTTTAACTTCCCTCTCGCGATAAAGGATTCGACGCTCACTTCCTTCGTCCTCGAATTGCCAGCAGTAGTTTTAGTGGCGAGGGCCAAAGAGCAGCCACAACATATTTTTCCGAGGTTGGACAGTCGCCTCATTGAAAATGTCCGGCGAAATGACTCCATTCTCTGTAGTATCCGCGCAACGCAGAGAAGCTTGGGCTGTCTATGTTATTCTAATCGGGGGCTACATCGCCTACTGCATCACGACCATTGTGCTCGCTTACAGTAAGCGACTGCCCTTTAGGGTGACATGCGATACGGCTTCTTCGGCATACAGTGTGCGCTTGGAAGTTTCACACCATAATTGTAGCCCAGGGCAGCACTCTCTCTGCTCAGTAGGGGGAACACTGCGCTTTCCACGCCGCTCACTTCGCACATATCTCCGGAGGAACATGCGACGACCCCTCCGCATATCGTGCCGGCTGCTACCTCTGTGAGACAGCTGAGACTGCTTGCATGTGAAACCGAACCGCTTTATTCAAGCTGAAGGCAGGGTGAGCGCTGGTGCCCCTCGCAGAATCTACGGCAACCCCTCCCACCAGTACTTCGTTAGAGCAATATAATTTCATAATGCCTGATATGTTTTTATGTCCTGAAGAGCAAACCAACTACGCCGTCGTTTGGGATAATGCGACACATACCACGCTGGGTGCGCGCTGCTCGAGAGACCGCCCGGCAGACCGCCCGCGCTTTCTGTGAAGAATTATACTCTTCAAGTGCAGATGAAGATGCAACTTCTGTGCCGCCACTTCTGCCGTAGGCCACACAGAGAGTGAACCACGGGTGTCAACCAACACTTCAGCGCTCGGGCGTCAATATTTGACGCATTTGTACGCCCTGATGCGACTCACAAATCTCGGGGACTTCGCTTGTTTCACGGCAAAAACGAACGCGTGTGGTCTTGGTCTGGATGACATTTGCCCGCATGCCGCGCGCCACACAGTGAACGAAAATCTCTGATTGCAACAGGCCGAAAGTACGAAACTGCACGCTTGCCCCACAGCTGCGCGGCGCTTTGAAGTGCGACGATGCGCGGTATTCGTGGTTGAGGCGCGCTCGCCGCGTCATGCAGAGGATCGCAGGCACCTGCTGGCGAGCGAGCTTCAGAACTTCCACTGCACGTTCCATCGCGACTCTTTCAAAAGCGTCGATGACGACGTGGACTACTGTCGGGTGGGCTCTCCCCGTATGTGTCCTGAGGGTGGCCTTAGCGAGCCCTCCCAGTCGATCACCGCAGCGAGCGCGCCCAGTCGATCACCGCAGCGAGCGCGCCCAGTCGTTCACCGCTCTCACCACACCCCTGCCTGAGCTCGCGCAATACATATGTCTCGGCTCCTAATTTCCATATGCTCGCCGCCGTTTGAGGGTTGGCGTTCTCGGGAGACAGGAGGACCACGAGGGTCGCTGCACCTGCACCGTCTGGAAGTCCGCAAACCCCTTCCAGGTGCGTTTGCACTCAGCCCGTCGGCCCCGGCGCGCTCCGAGCCGGACCCCCGAGTCAGCCCGTCGGCCCCGGCGCGCTCCGAGCCGGACCCCCGAGTCAGCCCGTCGGCCCCGGCGCGCTCCGAGCCGGACCCCCGAGTCAGCTCATGGTGTCAGACCCCCTTTGCTTCTGTTGCGCTTCTCCGAGCATTCGGTTCAACGAGCACCCTTCCTGTGAATCTCTGGCGCCTTTGCAGCTGCCCTGGATTCCCCCAAGAATCTCCTCCTCGCGCAGTCGCAAATTTGCAAAGGAAATCTTGTCCGTATCCGGGTCGTTTGCAATTGGCGGCGCCGGGGAGGTGCGGGATCCGTGCGTTCAACCTCGGCAGCGACGGGCTTCGCCGACAGCAAGACTTTGCAGAGGCGTCGTCGTCAATCGAATCCCAGACGTGAAGAACTGTCGGCAGTGCGCAAAACTTGTCCACAGCTTTACGCTAGGAGGCCGGACAGCACCCGGGGGACATGCATCCGTAGTGACCGGTGCCGGGCCGGGCCGGATAGCACCCGGGGGACATGCATCCGTAGTGACCGGTGCCGGGCCGGGCCGGACTGCACCTGGGGGACATGCATCCGTAGTGACCGTTTCCAGTTTTTGTGGGGAACCTCCCATGCTTCGCAGTCTCCCGACAGTGGCAGCTCCACGCCTTACTGCTTCCAGATCGACATGGAAAGGTGTGCCCCAGCGGCGCTCACGACACCCTGCGTGCTGCGCCTCCCGATGCAGCTCTCTATTGGCCGAGGGTGTGCTTCCGTGCTCGTACGAGGCGAATATTCCCCGCAAGCCGGTGCTTTCGTCGGTGCCCCGTCTTCACCTACCTGGGGCCATCGCTTAAAATTCATCCTGTTCACGCACCTGAGCTCTTGCACTTATTTCTAAGCCAATCGCCACCCGGCCGGCGCGCTGCCAGCCTGGATACTGGCCTCGAGGAGCAGTGCAGGCGGATGCGCCCTGAAGGCCGGGCCGCCTGTTTTCAAACAGCGAGTTATATACCTCGAATGCCCCGGGTGACACACTTCGATGGGCGAGAGCACTCGCCTGTTGTGCAGACGAAACCCGCAGAAAGCAACGAAACTGTGCAGGCATGCCTTCTCGGAAGCTACGGCCGAGTGCACTTGATGAGATCAACTCATATTTGCAAACACCAAACAGAAGAGGCGGCACGTGTTTGCTTTCGTGTGTCTCTAGGCACGATAGCTGATGTGAATGACACCTTCCCGTGAAAATCAAGTCAGGCACCATGCATGCTGCATGTGGCGTTTGGTCTTGTGCCACGAACTCAGTTTGAGCCTTACGAAGCATGAGCGCGACACAAGTACGTTTTGGACCATTTCGTCACATTCTGCGACATAGTGCTCACTGATCACGAGTTGGGGATCCTCGTGGAGCGCAGCCTGATCGCACAGCGCAGAGGAGCGTACGTCCGAGTGGAGCTGAACTGGTGGTGGCGTGTCATCGATCCGACCCAACCGTTTTTTTATCGTCAGTTTCAGGTAAGCAATTAGGTTCCTTTATTGTCACAGCCACGGCCATTTCCCTCAGCATTTGTTTCATTCTCTTGATGCTGATCCCCTCAGCTATGCTTGGATGCCCTCGGACACCCCCTGTTGTGCCTCACCCCCTGTGCGTCGCATGCCCCCGCTGAGGTGACCCCCCCTGTACGAGTAGCTCCGGGGTGCCTTCTTAGTCACGAGACTACGAGAGCCAACCGAGCGGGTCTGCCAACGGCCTTGACTCATTGCCAGGTTGTACCTCAGATGTCGGCAAGTGAGGGTCGATGCCGGGGAATGGTATGCACCACGCAGTTATCCCTTTTCAACAAAGAGTCGCTCGCGAAGCAGCGGCAGGACCCGGAGGTTTTCTCAGCCCCTCCAGCCTCCATGAATCTCACACAGCTCACCGTGGCCTCTCGGCGCTCGCGTGCTACAATGGCACCTTCGCATGTGCTGGGATTACACCTTCGCATGTGCTGGGATTACACCTTCGCATGCTGGGAGCTCGCATGTGCTGGGAGTACACCTTCGCATGTGCTGGGATTACACCTTCGCATGTGCTGGGATTACACCTTCGCATGTGCTGGGATGCACCTTCGACCTTCTCTGAGTATCACACAGCTCCACGTGGTCTCTCAGGGCTCGCACGCCGGGTTGACACCTTCGACCTCCTCTGAGTGTGATGCAGCGTTACGTGCTGTCTTGGGGCTCGCACGCCGGGACGACACCTTCTGACGCTGACTGGCTCCATAAGTCTGGGACGTTTGCTCTGAGTTGAGCATCGGGAGGGCTCTGACGCCGCGAGGTGGGACTGTGGATGAATAGAGCGACCAGGCAAACGGATTTTCCTTCGTAGAGGTGAACAAAGTTCAACAGGTCAATCTCCACAAGGTGGTTCACCAGACATATCAGCGGAATTGGAAGTACAACTCGGGCGCCACCTATGGCCTCTCTAGAAAGGTGACTTCGACCTGGCGATCGCAAGCAGCCCACTTTGACAGGCCGTTGGCTTGGAATTGTGATATCTACGAGTATCAGAAACCAGCTTTCTGGGAGCTAGGATGTTGTGGGATAGATCTGCATCCAGCTGAATGATTCGGCTCCGATGCTTTGCAATACCGACTGAGTGTCCCTGTGGCCGGGCTGCCAGGATTCGTTGGAATACTCCGTTACTGTGTCGGGCAGCGCGCTTGAGAGCACCACAGATGCCCTTGGCGATCGTGATCAAGACGACCTTAACTTTCTCGTGCTCTATGTTTTCATTCCAACGCAGCTGGTGCGCGCTCGGCTTCCGGGTGACGCTCTTCATTGCTGAACTTCACAGAAGATCAAACCTAAGAAATGTTTAGCATGGTCAAGTGAATATACCCACAACGTCTCCACGAATATGATTGAAGCAGTTGGTTCAATGGGTTCCACGGAGGTTCCTGTGGCGCGTGCTAACGCGCTCGTGCCAAATGTAGCAGCGCGTGGACTCTCTTTGAGATCTTTGTACCCTAGGGGTACACCCTCACAAAGCAGGCACAAGCCGGATGGGTGCTGGAGTTGTCTACATCACAATGAGCATGTCTACTTCTACGGACGGGCTGAATTGTCTAAGGAGAACATACGCGGCATTGTCCTGGAATATGCCACATTCGCCTTGTACACAGCAGATGTGTATCATGGTCCTAGGAACATCCAAATTCGCAGGGCAAGGAGGCACAAGGGTAAGGGAAGCACGCATCTTCAAGATGCGTGCCCGAGGGATCAGTGGTGCGTTGTAGATATTCAGGTCCCATTTGTGAATGGGCGTCAAGACATCAGGCCTAAATCATTGAGCCCCTTGGGCACAATCGCTTGCCACCGTTGGCATATCCCCTCTCAATGCCATGGAATCTCTTGGCCGTTGTCTCTTGCTCTGGATGCAACGTTTACGCCCAGCATCACGCGATCTCTTGGCTGTCGTCTCATGCCTTTGCAACCGGTACATGCCACGCATCACTTGGTGAAACGGTGCTTTCTCTTCATTTGCATTTATCTAGGGCCGCTGTCCAATGAAGCGATCAAAGTGTGATGGGCGGTGCCAGCAGGGAACGGGTGTATTAACCACCGAGCCTTTGACGTGCAGGTCACTCTTGTGAAGGAGATTTCTCCAGTGGACTGGGGTTTATTGCTGTCTCAGTTCGGTGGGTTTTTCACCATAGTGTCCATATTCTTCGGATGCCTGTATGTGCCAAGGTGACATATTGATTCCTCCCCTCTGCCTGCATCAGGCTGGTATCGCCATGTAACCCCTAGCAAGCCTTGTATCTCCAATTTGTAGATCATCTAAGTGCAGCGGTGACGAAGATGAAGTCGTGGTTGAAAAGGCCAACTTAGATTGCACAAAATCGCAACGGGTGTTGTTGCCTGTGAATTTTGATGCTATGCCAACCTTTAGCACCCTCTCCTTTGACAATATTTGTGAGATGAGGGGAATGAGCAACACGGTGGGAGAGCGCAAAGGTACGCCGACTTACTCACATACCTTTGGTGGTTGTGCAGGGAAAAGAGATGGAGGCAACGGAATTACTTCACGGTGCATCCGTGGAACAAACAACCCCAAGAGTGCGATGAGGATAATGAGGAATATAAAATTAAAGAGCCAAGTAGCAAGGAACGTGATCCAAATGGGAGTGTCAAAGAACAACTGGACGTTGCTGATACTATTGTCCCATGAGCGCTTTTATTTCTTTGTGGCGCACGCTATTATGTATGGATATCGAGATGTTGTGTTGTCCACTCCAGCATGAGACTTGTTCGAATTTTTCTATTGCTCATTTATTATTCCAAGGACACATGCATGAGCATCTCTGACTTTCACTCGCTACATTTCCTTTGCACCTGTCATCTAATTGTCAAAACAGCATATTGTAAGATGCCATTGAATGCAAATAGGCATCGTCCATGCTCTCTCGAGAGTGTGTGAGGTGAGAATCTTTGGTGAACTCGTTGTGTATTGTGATATACTCAAATTTGTATATCACCACAAACAGTATTAGTCTAAGATATGTATCATCATCAAAGGCGCAGATAAATGCCACAACAAACAAAACCTAAGCGCGATCAAAACGGTCGGTCACCGGTCTCGGCAGCCATTCATCACTAAAGTACAGACTATATAGTATAGACAAAGGGCGCTCGGTCAGGGCTGCTAGGCCTCGGAAACTCAGTACACCGCCCCTGTACACAGAGTGATGAGTATACATTAAACATACACTAGGAAGACGTACAGATACTCCGGGATTATGCTTGTCACCTCCTAATCTATTCTAGGCTGCTACAACTGAAATCCTATAATTGCAAAACAGCCCAGCGAGATAATTCACTTTGGTCATCTAATAAACCAGGGCGGATTTGTTCCGAAACCCCTCATCTGAACAGTTTCCGACGACGAGCGCTCCACAGTAAATGTAAATCGGCTTATTACGATTACAGACCCTGACATAAATCACGGCAGGTAGTCAGCTCGCGCTATACATAATTTATCATTCCCCCATCACTGACACAGAGACACGAGCAGGTTAAGAGTGTTGACTAGGACGGCCTAGAAGTGTGTTTAGCTTGCAATTTTATATGAACATAATTCACTTTCACTGTTTAATTCAAGTACATTCCATAAAACACATTTCATACGTCTTGATGCCGAGCGCAGCTTCATACACCGCAGATTCGCTAACGCCCATCCCGCAGGTCCGCTTGGACGGAATGTTAAAGCGAGTCAGAACTGAAGTGTTTGGACACGATTGTGTTAACGCGTAACGTATATCATAACCATGAATTGTATTATCGCAAAATGCATACTCTCATGTAAACTCATTTGAGACTGGAGTGTTCCGATGGCGGGTGGGTGACCCGTGATCGCGAAACGGGCGGATCCTATATGCTATTCATGCTATGCTTTATAGCAATATATGTTATGCTGAGCGTACGTCCTGTATGCGTTCACGTACTCCACGGGAGAAAGAGCAATAGCCAGGACGGAGGCGTATATGGTGTCATTTCAGCCTTACTGTTACAAGAACTGAACAGTAAAGACCTCACAGTATGTGCTGGCTCGTTGGACACTATACATAATACTGGGGAAGTTCGATCAAAGGGTTGTGTAGACCCGCGCTTGTGGAGGACGTTGGATGGCGCATCCTCTGTGCGCACTCTTTCCGCGGCCCCAGTAGAGAAGAGGTAGAAACTACTGTAGGCGCGATCACGGATCTAGTGCACATTAAGACACGCCCAGCCAGTATACCGAATTCCCCAATCGGCTGAATGCCAGGACGGACGCGAGTCACGAACCAAGATATCGAGAGTGGCGCATTATGTGCCGATTCCGAGAACCTCAACTGTACCTCCCAAGGTATCATATGGTAGGCAGTGATACAGGGGATACGTCAGTCATACGGCGTGCACATTCCACACATCCCATGCGGTACAAGGAAATGGATGATGATTTAATCCTGAGTAGGGTTGCGTGGAGGAAAGCTGGGGATGCAGCTCACACGTTTCCTCAACAAGCCAAGGGTTTGGAAGGATGCGTCCGTGACCAATGGCGCTATCGCAGTGAGAAACATCGCATCGTCGCTGCGAAAATGGAAACGCGCTCTACCAACGCCAAGGCACATACATATCATGAATGATAAGCACATGCCACAGGTGTCCCCGAGATACCCTTGCCCCTTACACGTGGGGGGTCGAGGCTATCGCTAATTAGCATATTCATTTTTGTCGGAGGCGCGCTTGAAGGGGCTATCTGAGCTGGTAGGGAGACTGAGTACAATCGATCTTGCCGCCGGGTATAGATCCAGAAATGTCGAGCGACACAACAATGCATCGCATGCGCTGCTTCCATCTAGGCGGGAAGGATTTTTGTATGGCCTAAGGACTTGTTCGATCGGGTGGAACATAATTACTCCACAAAATCAACTGACGTTGTTCGGGCGGAAGACTACGCCCGTGGGTTACGGAATTCTCCTTTAAGGTGTGGTGACGATACAATTAGAACATGGTGCAAAAGGGACACGAGTTTACGAGTCACCTTCGTTAGAAGGGGTGTGTAATATCATTTGGGAATAGAAAGGTCGTCGCTCGGGAATACGTTTCATTTTGCATTCTGGGGAATAGTTGTATGTGCATGTGACACACGATGTATGCCATTTTCTGAAGAATGAAATCATATTTTTCAGAGACACTGAATTTTTGAAGAGACACTGACCAGCACTATTACACCACACGACAACCGCATCCGATCGAGACGCAAAACTTAAATGATTAACTTCAGATGTCAGAAATTAGAATCCATAAGGAATTACGCCCTGTTTTTATCCGTCCAAAAGGAATTGCCGCGTAGATCGATCGCAGCGTTTTAATTGGCTTTGCGCACATCCGCACAACGACGTTTCGAACTCTGCGATGACACTTCATGTCTTTGTTCCCTTCATTTCTCGATCCAGACATCGTCTTCATTCCTTAAAACGCAAATACATCGCCACGTCATCATTTGTGGGAGACGCTCTCTCGCGACCCATCCAAATTCATGTTCCATCGCGGTGGTGTCACAAAATCTCAAAATGCATTTTCGATGAGTGGACTGCCACACGGCAAGTGCTGCCGCGATCGGAGCGAATCCCTATTTTGAAAATATTTGTGTCAGAATGACATTAATCGGATATCTCGAATTTTAATTCCAAAAAATAAAATCAAACGCTAGGTAATTTTCGTTTCAAACTGATCGCGTCCTCGTCTACAATCAAACAGTGAAAGAGATGAGTGTCACAGTCGTCACATTTATTTCAGGAAGGGAGACCAAATCGAAATGTCGCATGCCATATGCCATGTGTATGATACCATATGCCATGTCATCAGATGCACGCATGTAATGTAATCTGTGTCGACAGGATGACACCAACGTTAACTTCTGCCTTTTGAAGGTTTTGGGGAAAATCTGACGAGCTTTATCTCAGCTTTTTCATCAAGGCCAGCGTTGTTTTCCATTCGACATATCCGATATTAGAACCTGATTTCTACGGAATCATAAGCGATTATTTCTTAATATGCGCGGATACCCCTTTGCTGTTGAGTCTCAGTCGAGCGCATATGCTCGCACACTCGCCGTGAAGCCAACGGGCCTTGCAGCAAACGAACGAACTGCATGTTTAAAAGTATTGCTAAGCTGAGTAATATATGCCGCGCTTGCTGACTCATATGCGTGTACGGAGACAGTTCCCCTTGGTGCTGAAAAGTCGGCAACATAGTGGACGCGGCATATTTGAGAAAGCACTGCGCCCTCGTCAAGAGACATATATAGAGACCTGACAGCTATATAGAGTTTGTAAACTCTTCTTACCCCTAGAAATACGACTCGCCTGAAACGAATATCACAGAATATCCGATTTACGCTGGTCAAGTTTCAAACGCGGTTCTTCATATTCCCCGCTGACGAACAAAACCGAGCACGTATTGCACCGCAGAGTTGGAACACGAATTTTGATTAGCGCAGCCCCGAATTTGGTCAGCGCAATACGCGTTTTGGTGCCGGTCACAAGGCGCAAGCACAAAGTTATTTACGCAGTTATACTCAACATGGTTCTACAGCATTAGTCGCATACTTGGGTCTCCCTTGGCGGAGCTCGCTGGCGGATCACCGACGAAAGTCGCAGAGCAGCGGATTTATGTATTTATGCTCAGTGGCCGGCAAGCGTAATGACGGATCCAGCGATGGAAGGGTCAAATCGGGGTAGATTTTCGCGGGTAAAACGGTGGTGACGTCAAAAACGTCGTGCGATAAGCCAATTTTGCTGCAGTTGATGTGCTGCTGGCCAGAGCGCAAAGTAAAATCGTCGAGGACAAAGATGCTCGCGTAGATGTTGGGTCGAGGACAGGGTGCTCGACGAAATTCTCGGTGTCGATGAGGCACACGAGGTCAAGATGGAGGCGTAGAGGACAAGGGTGCTCAAATGAAGATCAACGACGCGAGGGGCGACGTTGCGTACCGCAAGCAAGGTGGTCGCGGGATCAGAGAAGGCGAGAATGATGAGCGACCACTACCAAGTGGTCAAGCCCATAACCTGACGGGAAGGACGAAATACATATACACAAAGGGTGGATATATATAGGCCAACCCGGCAAGAAACAACGAGTGGGAGGCAGAGGCCACTCAGCATATCACAGTCTAAGATGAGATGATAAAATAACTTAGGTGTTTTATCATCGGACGGAACTGACGGCAGGCAAGACGTGCAAGTGGCACTACACGGCGAGGGGTGACACAGGAAGAGACAGTCACCCCCATTTTATGGGGGGGCGAAAGTCTGTCTCCCCATGACGTAACTGGATTTCATAGCAGCGAATGCGTAAGTACTTTCCACAGTGCATTTTCATTTGTCCACGAGGTAAAGTGATACCTGGCGCGCTTGGGTTGATGTCTTGCTCTGACCTTTTCACGACGTCGCGGACTCGCGTGCCGTTCTAAACGATTGCTGACCTGATATGCAGTTCAAAGTGCAACTCAACTGTACGTTTAATTTGCGTCATTTCATACGTGTCGATCGTTTTTGCAATTTCCTTGAAAGTCTCCTTCGAGGGGGACCACTGGCATGCCTTCTCGAATGGAAACGAACGACGGCAAGCCATCCAAAGCAGAGTGCCGCACATGATAGAGGATGTGGGCGATACCTAAGGCATACACACCTATGGCGCATTTTAAATGTAGGAATGACGATTAGAACCATGACAGACTTGTAGAACTTCTTCATCACTTTGCGGGAGTCACTGATCAACCGATGCAGGCTTTTGCTTCATCTGCACGGGCGAAATAGACATTAAGACAGTGCAAACTATAACCTGTGAGGTTGCTTATCACTTTTTGACGGATTTGTGCTAACAAAACTGAATTTTGTACATATGTTGTTTGTGTGAAAACTTCTCGGATCGGATCAATGTCTATTCCACCTGTGGACTCCGAGGATGAGGAAATGCGAGCACCACCTGGTCAATGGTGGGACTTTAGTTTCTTACACGTTACTGAAGTTCGCTACCAAGCTTAGCTCCTTTTCTCGGGCCCCATAGTCTTGCTGTTGGGGACACTATCATCATCTACCGGTGAATTTATGAATTCGCAAATGCATTTATGATTTTTGACCCAAAGAAATCATAAATGCATTTACAAGAGGTAGTTATAGCTGCCACGTCAGACTATATGCTCTGGACTGTGCCGGAGGCGCAGTCCAGAGCATATACGTCTGACGTGGCAGCTATAACTAGCTTGTCGCTCGCTCGTCTTCGACTGATCCTACGGTCGCACTGCTCGCTCAGACCCGAATGCTATTTCTTGCCACGTCACTATCATAACTTTTGAGCTCTGTTTCCAAATCCTTGATGCTGTTCGACATTTTGCTCTCTCCTCCCGAAATTTGGAAACGAAGCGACAGCATCGAGCATTTGGAAACAACATCGAGCAGCCCGCGACAGCCCGCGACAGCCGCGACAGCCCGCGACAGCCGATTCAGTCGCGTTTTTTGCGCGGTTCGGCACGATTGTTCTCTTTTGGCGACCTTTCGCATGAATCGGCTCCCATAAGCTTCCCTTGTGCGAAGGTGGGATAAGGCGAATGGCGTTCCCACGGTGGTAGGGGCGGGGATGGGGAGGGAACACCATCCTTCCTACCTGACGCTTTTTGGCAGGGCCCTTACCATGTGCACCCACTATCGGGAAAGCCAATCAGAACATGCCAGCTCAAAGATGCCATTGCAATACGACTTTTGTAACATTGTAAGTGCACAAATGGCAAATCACCATTGGTTGTCGATGACGAGCGAGCGACAATTCATAAATGCATTTACGAAACAACATATTGTGTCCACGTCTGCGACAGACTGTCTGTCGACGTGTCCCATCACGTGAGACATCATAAAAGCGTTTTGGCAATCATAACGCAGTTTTGTCCAAAATCATAATAAATTTAAAGATATCGTGTATCCGCTCGGGGTTCATAAACGCATCCTGGAATATTATATCGCGTGGCGATCGGCTGCTTAGGATATGCTCGTGATCATTTACGTTTCGTCCACTAAACCATGAACTTCTCATAAGTATAATAAGTATAACTTTGGACTTATATAAGTCTGCCCCTTATATAAGTGCACACCTCTGGTCCATACGGCTGTCCACATGGCATGATTGGCATCCACATGGCATCCATACGACAGTCCATACGTATGGAACGGCTCTGTTTTCCTAGGGCATTATGGTCTTCTTAAAAAATCTTAAAAAAATCCCGATTACACACCTCTGCATAGTGACACCTGTGATGCACATGCCCACCACATTCGTAGCCCTAGCGGGTAGCGGGTAATTTAAAGATATCGTGTATCCGCTCGGGGTTCATAAACGCATCCTGGAATATTATATCGCGTGGCGATCGGCTGCTTAGGATATGCTCGTGATCATTTACGTTTCGTCCACTAAACCATGAACTTCTCATAAGTATAATAAGTATAACTTTGGACTTATATAAGTCTGCCCCTTATATAAGTGCACACCTCTGGTCCATACGGCTGTCCACATGGCATGATTGGCATCCACATGGCATCCATACGACAGTCCATACGTATGGAACGGCTCTGTTTTCCTAGGGCATTATGGTCTTCTTAAAAAATCTTAAAAAATCCCGATTACACACCTCTGCATAGTGACACCTGTGATGCACATGCCCACCACATTCGTAGCCCTAGCGGGTAGGAAGCGCCCGCCGAAGATAGGAGAAACTCCTAGACAGTAAGACGAGATCTATCGACCAATCAAAAGAAAATTATATCAAATCTTAGGAAGTGACAAAATCGGACATTTACGGACATCCATGTGCTCTCACCGTTTAGATTCATTTAGATTGCTGTTTACTGTTTACTGTTTAGACTCGTTTATTCATCAATTGTAGACCAGTTTAGATTCAATATTTTATTATTAAATGGATACTTTCGGCGTTCAACATATGTCTGAACATGCCGAAGTCGACGACCTGGAAGAAGTTTCGGGCGGTTCGAGGACCATTAAAGGTGGCTATCCAGCAGGCTGTGCAAAATTTGCTTACACGAAGACTGTTGTTGCTTTGCTACTGACTGTGATAATCTGCTTTGTCACTTGGACTCGTTTTTATCAGCAGACACAAGACGCAAGTGACAGAAATCGGTCACAACAGGTCGCATTAAAGAGTGATATCGAAAGTATCAAAGCAGTTCAACTCTGTCGGGAAACTTTGTTAAACATCCACACGGGCATGTCACTCTTGCACCCTATATATTTTGCGTGGGTATCAGTAGACGAGCACTTCTCTTCGTACCCACATTCATACTTGAGTTCACTTTTGAATAGCTTACCACACACAGTAGAACTCAGCAGCTGGTGTTTGCGGCAACAAAATCTTAGTGTCCCAGAAACCCCGGCGATGGCGGAAGCTTTTAAGTGGCATCTATTTTTTCATGAATCGGCACGGAACGCTTCACGAAAAGAAGGGAACTCCACTCCCACAGAACGAACAGAATATGTTCTCGGATTCTTCAACGAAACGATCTATTTCAACCTCGGAGTTTGGCTCTACGAAAGCTACCCGTCGAAGCAAACTGAGCCGGAGTTGACTCTTAAATATAACACAACTTTTCAGAAATTAGTTGATTCATACGAAGAGAATTGGGATGGCCTCTTTTTAGCTTCTTTACTGCTTACAGCGGCTAATAGTTTGAGTTTCTTGTGTTTAACGCTTGCTGCTTGGGTTGATGCAAGAGCAGCGTCAAAACGGTGCTTACAATTCACGAACGCCTTGCACTCTGAGAGACTTCGCTCCGAGGATAAAATCGCTTCTTATCAGACTCAAGAGCATATAGAAAAATACTACTCGCGATTGCTTCATGACCTGAAGACGCCCATTGCCATCTTGTGTAGTAAGGTGGAAGAGTTGGGGGCGTCAGCAAAAAAATTTATGACTCACGAGGGTACTACTACGGATCATAGTATAGAATTTATCCGATTGATGTGTACCATTGTGACGGACCGTGTAAAGTCATATTCTGTTTCTGCACGAGAGCCGCAAAAAATGGAGTACACAGACTCGTTGCAAACAGCTTTGGCGAATTTGACGGCAACTTATGAGCCTCTGTTTGCAGAGCAAGAAAATATTGAATACATCCAAGACCACAGCCGTCTAGACTCTAACCCGGCACTTATTCCCGTCGATGCAATTCGAAGGAATATCGAAAATCTCTTAAGTAACGCCTTGAAATTTACTGACTCTGGGAGTATCTGTGTGCGCTCTTTCACTTTGAACGGCTGCTTGACGTGCGAGGTGGAAGACACTGGAAAAGGGGTTCCTGAAGACTTGACGGAAAGCATATTTGAAGGTTCACAGCTTCAGAAGAGTTCTGGTGGTATCGGGATGGGCCTTCCAAGCGTTAAGACCTTATCAAAGAGCGTGGAATGCCGCAATCGCCAAGATGGCTTACCAGGGAGCGTTTTCAGTTTCACAATTGAATTTCGAGGTGTACAGTCAGACGAATCATATCATGAAATTAGTGAGGGAGAACAATCAACGGCTGGTGGCGATATTTCTAACCAACAGAGTGCCATAGACTATTTCAGCAAAAGTTATAAGGAAGAACACGGTGAGCCGAAGCTCCAGGCAATCCCTTATAAAATACTTTTGTGCGAAGATGACAAACTGCAGATGCGAATGTTGGAGGCACGAGTCAAAAAGTTCTCCCCACAGGCTATCATTTTAAAAGCTGAGAATGGTGCGCAGGGATTGGAGCATCTCCGAGGTCATACTGTTGCCAAAGAACCTATCGCACTGATTCTTACAGACTTCAATATGCCAATCATGGATGGTGAAACAATGTGCCTCAAAGCAGTCAAGAAGGGCTACATCGATATGGCTAAGTGTGTAATTTTCACAGCAAACCCCGAAGCAATGTCAACCAGTTTCAAAGGTAGAGTCATTGACAAAAGCGATTCGGCCACTTTGAGAACTCTGATACTGTCCTCGCAAATTTAAACCTGCATCCTGGTAAAGTTATGAGTGATAATTGCGAATATTACATTTTGAGAGCTCTAACAGTGCATGGTAGTAAGATGTCTCCCCTTGCTCAGGGTCTCATCGTTTTTCGCCATGGGCTTCCCAGCCAATTATTGCATTATGAGGTGGTAACCTGTGAAGAGTTCTAAGCATACTTGAACTTCCGTGTGTATTTTCTTGAATTGACCGTCTGACTTTTAAACCCATAATTTTCCATGCAAGATTGCTTTTGAAAGGCATTCATAGTTTCAAATATATCATTGTTAATCGTTTCCTACCATTGTTTTTTCTCAACTTTCGAACTTCACATTCCACAATGAATCACTTCCGCAGAGTGCGAATTTCTATATGCCACTACAATGGTGGTGAGCACACAATGGTTATAAACAATGGATTCTGAAAATTCATATCGGATATGAATATGATCGGATAGCAATCTTTGACTCATTTCCCAATCATCAGTACAGGGGATATTCTGTACCATCAAGATTTTTTAAATATGATTAGATTTAAGGGGCGTAACTTACTCTGGAACCCGAGTCTCCGGACCGAAATAGCGCGAATATTACTTAGGGTTTGTAACGCAGATTGAGCTTATGGGCGTCCGGAGACTCTGGAAGTACTTGTCAGCGGGGTTCCTCCGAATCCCCTAAAATTTGTATGGTGGCAGCAGGGGGTTATATAATGCAGGTTTACTGCTTGACGCATGTCCAGGAGATGCCTGGAACTCCCAGTACAAGAGATACCAGTGTCAAAATCACCAGTTGGCCAGCGAAACAGGGTATCTGCAGTTTCAAAATAAAGTAAAATGTCATAACTTTTCATTTCAAGGTTATTTCTTGTGAAAGACGCGGCGAATCCCATGAACATCTTGCCCCTAGTTCATTACAACGTGTCACATGCCATGAAAGGTACTTAATGATATGTTGCTATTAGACGTCAATATAAGAGAGGTCCCGTCTTTCTCTATAGGTGCTTTACCGCTATCAATATGATATGCTATTAGCGATATAGTGCAAGCTTACATTCCAAATATATATACTAAATACATAGTATTTTCCATTAACGCCTCTTCCTCTGGCCAGGCTCTAGTGATGAATGCGATGAGCGTTGAGGTCTCTTCATACCACTGACACGTTTCTGTTGTGCCTCTGTCAAAACAAGTCCACTTGGTGTCGAGCAAATGTCATACATCTTGCATCCTCGTGACACTTTGATTTTGTCGCCAAAGTGATCAAGTAACATTTGGTGTCTACAATCTTTGATGTTGAAACAATAATTGCCCATCTCTTTGAGTTTGCTTCGTTTCGATTCTTGATTTTCTGTATTCTTTTGAAACACGATTTTGATATTTTGCAAGTTCTTTGGTGAGAACAACAACATGCAGTTAGCCCGCTCGCCATCTCTTCCTGCTCTACCAATTTCTTGACCCCAACAACATCCCTACAACATCGGCATCTACTAACCCACATCCCTAGCTACTATATCGCAATTCACACAACCACTTACCAAATTCCTCTCGATCTCTTCATCACTATCATCAAAAGTTAAGCAATCCTCCATCTCGCGCTCGTCTTCACTAGCGGGATCCTCATCGGCCACGCCAGTGGCTAGCAATGCAAGCGCGTTTTCATGATGTCTGCGAAGATTGAGGTTTTTCACCCCAGCAACTTGCATTTGAACATGCAATGCCGCCATAGATTTCTCAGTCAACGCCGCTAGCGACCCGATTGTCGTCAAGGCACCGTATCGATATCTGCTGAATATATCAGCTGGACTGTATATTCGGTGTGACAGATAATCAGAATAGATAACCGGGATAATACTCCGTCTCTTCCCGTTATATGTTCGGGGTCTAGGGTTCCGGGACCGGTGACAGTCATACACCCTAACTATAGGAATGACAGTCGGGGTGTCACTTCCAGCACACCACCTAGGGTGGTGACTGGCAAACTAGGTGGCCACGGAACTGAAAACAAACACCTACTCAGCTTCGGTGGAAATAAGCATCCTACAGGAGAACCTGTCCTTTCTGGCAGGGTAACTCCCGAAACTAGCAGTCAGTGAGGCATACTGCAGAATACAGATACAGTTAAAACCCTAAATTAGGCCCATCTTGGGGCAACCTGAACCAACAGCATCACAATCTGGAGGCAGGCCAATCTCAATCTCGCCAACTCTAGCCACGTCGAGAGTGTCCGGGAGAGCCGGTGCCACTGTTACAGCGCCCAGGAGAGCGGGTACCACTGTTTGTCAAATCATGCGTAGAGCAGAATGAGAGAGTTGAGGATGTGCCGATGTCGCTGCAGTCAGTTGCACCGGGTGCAACCAGTCTTGTCCGGTGCTGATTTGAAGAAGAAGGTTCATCCTCGGTCCCCCCGCCCCAGGCGGGTGGCACGTAGATCGGCGATGGCGGAGCACCACCCGGCGAGGGCGGCTCGGTAACAATCGGAGCTGCTTCGGGTGGCTGCGAGGGACCCGGGTGCCACGTCCACCCGGACCGGTATACGACGTTTGGGTACCAGCCCTCCGGTTGCCAGTAGAGCGCCGGCGGGATGGCTGTGGGCGTCAGCACACCAGCACCACCGACCTCGTCGCCGGTGCGCCCTGCTGCTGATGATGCTTGCGCGGAGCGGTCTCGTGAAGGCACGGCGGTTGCACAAACAACAAACATCAAGCAGACTGCGAGAGATGTGAGGGCGGAGAATCCAAAACCCATCGGTGGTCTGCCGCATCCCAAGGTCCGCCGCGGCGGCGGAAGACACTCGTCGTCATCCTCGGAGTCGTCTGTTGCCACTGATACCGAGTCCACGGGCGCAACGGTCCCCATGTTGTGCATTGCGAGGGTTGGCTCCGGCCCCGTGAGGTCCAAGTTGACCGCGAACTTGTCCATGAAGGACATGTGCGGCTCGTGCGCGTGCAACGCGCTGACGGGGTACACCTCCTCGTCGGACACCACCGACTGCGGAGCGGAGGGCGGCGCTGGCGGCGGTGGCACGACCGGAGCGTCGTCATGGACCTTGAAGTTGTTGATGTTCGTAGCACCACCAACCGCGCAGACCCCGAAGCGGTTGTCAGCGGGCTGGCGGCACTCCAGATACTCGTCGATGGTGTCGGGCACCCGCTCCTCGGCGACAGCGAAGGAGAAGGCGGAGACGGTGTCGTAGAGCTCCGGCTTGCCTTCCGCAATGCAGCAGACGGCGTCGAAACGGGCGGCGTCGTTGTCGTCCATGGCGTTCTGGAACATCGTGGCGAGTACGACAGTACGTCGTTCTCGCTGTCCGCAATGCTGAAACCGTGTGCGCCAACATGTCCGCGTGGCCCGCCGTTCGGGCAGTCCCGATGCCAATGCTTTTCCGCCGTAGCGGAGCATGTCGGGTGCCGGCACAAATGGCTACTGCCCAACGGTCCGGTCCTCCGCCGCCGTCAATCGCTAGAACACAAGGGGTATCGTGGATGCCCATGCCTCCAAGGGGATTCGAACCCCTCACCCTCGCGTGAAACGCGTTCGGCTTACCATATTTGACCACTCGGCCATGCACCCACTATGATGGAAACCCGCTGCACGGCAAAACTTATATTCATAAAACCGCGTTTCCGTACAGAGAGTCCTTGACGTTCCCGTCAAAAACCATCTAGAGTTCAATCGACCGATTCGACGCGATAGGTAAAGGGGCTCGCTGATCGACGGCACTGTTTGAATGTTAGCTTGAACGTTGGTGTCGTTTCGATACCGGTACGATCACCGGGGTACGGAACGGGATGCGCCAGAGACACGCGAAAGACCTTCTGCCCGTCTTCCGGGCATCTTTGCGGCGCTAAAAAGTACCCGTTTACGTACTTCCAGCACAGTTTGACTTTTTAAAGAACTCAGAAAACAAAATGTCCAATTCCTTGAAACGAAAGAATGCCAGCGGGGTGAAGGAGGGTGACCTCCGGGAGAAGTTTGAGTCGTTCGTCGCGGCGGTGGGAGGCAACGCCAGCGAGGAAAACTTCATCAAGTGGCTCGTAGCAAGGGATGGGGAGGAGGGGAGCGGAGGCGGTGGGGGAAACCAGCGGGGGGAGTCCAAGAAGAAGTTGTCCAAGACGGGCGGGCTCCACTTCCAAGCGGACTTCACCCGCAGCATGGTGGAGCGGGTTTGCGACGGGCGGCTGGACCCGATTCTTAACGTATCGGACCAAGCGTTTGCGGCTGCGGCCTTCAGGGAGGAAGTCCTGGCCTGCAGCGACGATCACGACGTTCGTGATGTGGGCAGGCGCCTCAGGAACATGATTTGCGATTTTAGAATTTTTTGGAGGTATGGGGTGTATACCTGTGTGTCGGGGAGGGGCACCGAAAAGGGAAAGTGGGTTTGGCACGCCTCCGGACCGCCCACCCATACTACCGCAAGCACACGGACGCCATTCAGGCGTTGGTCATTGAGACCGACGCCCGATCCAAGTACCCATCGCACGAGCAAAAAAAGGCAGCGTTGCTCAGCATCGACGGGTTGGTGCTGCACGAGCTGCCCGCCCAGGCCTTGGACGGTGAGGCGAAGGATGAGATGGGTACGTTAATTTGCTTAATTAATTTCTGTTTCACCTGTTTTGTTGTCTCACCAAGAAGACGTCACCAGGACACCTCAGAGACGTTTTGAGGGTATTCTGCACGTCTTCCTTAGTTAATAGGGCTTAGCTAATAGGCAAGTATGACTGAGTGTCTTCTGAGTGTCTTCTGAGTGTCTTCTGAGTGTCTTCTGGTATAACATACTAACATATGCCTGTTTCAGTGGCGGCATGCTTGCAGGTCGAGTTGGAGACAAAGACGCAAATCGAGGAGCTGGAAAAAAAAGGCGGGCAGCTCTAAGGTTAGGAAGGTGGCGGAGGCGGTAGCGGAGGACAAGAAGGCGAAGGGGAAGGCGGTGGCGGAGGACCCGAAGGGGAAGAAGAAGGCGGTGGCGGAGGATGCTGAAGAGGGGTTTGAGGTGGGTAGCCACGTGGTATTGTACTGCGTGCCCGAGGATCTGGTGAACGATCCGGAGATACTCCCCACGGGGTACGTACCACGAGAAGGGGAAGTCCGCGACATGGACCGCGGACATGCCCCTTCTCACGGGGGTGATAACGCACCCAGCCAATTCACTACTTCAGGCCGCCCATGGCTTGAAGTCGGCTACAGCGAAACGGAAGTCGGCCACCGCCCTTCACTTGAATGGCGACTATTGTGGCATCAAGGTATGGTTCTGCAAGCACAACCCTTGAATAAACGATATCCAGAAGATATCACATATGTCTTCTGGGTATCTTCCGCACGTCTTCGGGAAATGTATTTAGTTTCTTTAATCACGTAAGTGACATTTGCAGCTGATCGTAAAGTTTTGTGTGACTGCACCCAGGTGCTCTCTTTGGCCGTCGACAAGGAAGACGTAGGCTTTGATAACGCCCCGTTGCTCTTCTCCGCCTGGCAAAGTGGCATGCAAATGGCCTTTGTCGGGTTGGAGAAGTTCTACGGCAAGGGCCTCAAGGCGAACGACAAGATCGCCGGGCCGGGTGGCCTCGGGTCCCAACTTCTGGCTGCGATGGAGGAGAAGACTTACCCCTTCGGGGACAAGTCAAAGTGGAGCCTGGTGGTTCCCATCAGCCACCTCCGCCCCATCTTCAAGGAGAATTTGCATCGGGCATACGAAACCACCAACTCCGAAGCGGGGTCTCCGAAGGGGGAGGAAATCCTTTCTAGTGCTAGTAGTGAAGACGATGCTGATGATTGAAACTGTAAATATGTAGGGGGTACGACCCCCCCCAGACTCCGTTTTCGAGCACTGGGGGGTACGACCCGGACTCCGTTTCGAGCAGGTACGCCCGAGACATTGCAATGTGATGTGCCCCGGAAAAGCGTGGGCAGCCTTGGTCTATTTGTCATGGGTTTCAATCAGCAAAACCCAATGTACCAAATATTGACCATACATATATTTTCACATACCAACATGAAAAATGACAAATTCCATTTCATGTATTCAGGTGAGATATATTTCAGAGGTGTAACCGCTGTATACATTATAGTATACACCTAGTGCCCACACACTCACTGACTTATAAGTCAAAAAGTGGTGAAAATGGGTAAAAATCTCACACGTATGATTTCAAAATGAAAATTCGGGTCTGATTTTTTTTGTTGATCCAATTTTTTACCTATCAATGGTTTATGCCAAAATATTTCAGCACTTGTAACACCCTAATAATCACGTGCAAAAACTAGGGGGTGTAACGTACCTCTCAAGTGTCACGTGGTAAACAGTGACATGATAAATGCAGTTTTGCTTCATTCCTTCAGGAAATGTTCATACTGCTTAAATTTGATATAATTAGGTATTATTGATACCATGTAACACCCTAAGTTCACTGTATGTGATGAGGGTCACAATAACCCTACACACCCTAAAATACCACTATATAATAGTGAACCACACTATATTTGGCATTTTGGGTCATGCTGAAATCAGTACATTCATGGCCAATATATCGGGCAACAACCCAATAACTGTATGGCAACAACCCAATAACTGTACAGCTGCTTCCTATGAGAATTGCATGCTGCTTAATGAGGTAATGGGCACTTGAAAACTGC
Organism: Cymbomonas tetramitiformis; assembly: GCA_001247695.2. NCBI lineage: Eukaryota > Viridiplantae > Chlorophyta > Pyramimonadophyceae > Pyramimonadales > Pyramimonadaceae > Cymbomonas > Cymbomonas tetramitiformis. The sequence goes on from LGRX02001291.1 coordinate 25,828, forward strand.
CTATGGAATTCACACTTCCTTGAGGGGGGAAGAAGGTGGAAGCATATATATATACTTCACCTCATTATATCAATGTACAAAAATCATACATGTACAATATATATATATATATATATACATCACACACACACACATCCATTTTGAAGGTTTTGTTGGTGTGGTGTTATATTTTAGATGGCAGAAGAACCATCTATACCAGCTATCGATATTGATCCTAATAACGGGTACTTTGACATTCTGGGTTCTTATGATCATTTCAGCAGATTCAAAATACCTTCATGGTTAAAGGGTTATGCTGACACTCAGACCCGGTATGACCAGATAGGATATTTCGATGCCATCAGCAGAATGAAGACAGACATGAGTCGGTACAGAGATCCAGAGACTATGCCTAAGGAACCAGATGAGGATTACTCAGAGGATAATCCCCCGCCTGCATTTACAGATCCAGATGATGGTCAGGCCACCGCAGCATTAATTCCATCCACATACAATTGTCCCTAAGGTGAAAATGAATCCACCGAAGGAGTACAAAGTCGGACAGGATGCGGAGGTTTGGATGGAGACAGTAGACAGATATTTTCAGTTTACATATCCAGGTGCACCAGAAAAGGATCTCATCACAGTCTTCCTCACGTTCATTCGGAATAATGACAAACACTACTTTCATGTCGTGGCTAAAACACCAGATGCCGCGTATGAAGATGTCAGGAATACATTCCTCAGGCAGTTCGGAAATCCCCATAAGCGGTCAGTTGCCAAAAAGCATCTAATGGCGCTGCAGCAGGGTAACCCGATTTTTTCAGATTACTTACGCACATTCACATCACTCGCTTCTCTAGTATCAGTTGATTTGGATGATGTCTTAATCAAGGACAGATTCGTCAGTAACATGGAGTCAGACCTTCGGAAACAGTTTCATCTCAGATTTCTGACAGAGGATGAAAGGAATAACCTGTCGTGGGCACAGACCACACAGGTTCTGCTCGATTTGAATTATGTAGTTCATTCGAAGCAGGCAGAGACCCTTCACTATATGGGACAGAAGGAACAGTCAGGAGGCCCAGTCAGGAAAGATAAGGACAAGGGCCGTGGCAATAAGCCATATGACAGAGCCAACCAGAATCGAGGTAACCAGAATCAGAATGCCAACCAGAATTTCCAGAGGAATAAAGGAAAAGGCAAAGGAAAAGGCAATGGGAAAGGAAAAGGAAAAGGACCAACAGCATCTCCTTCCCAGCCTTGTCAGCGTTGTGGTCGCACTAACCACATAAAAAAGGATTGCTTCGCCACCACCACAGCAGATGGAAATGCCATACAAGGCAAGCCTCCAGCTCCCAATCCTGGATATCGTCAGTATAATCAGAACAGAGGACAACAACAGCAGAATAATCAGGGTGCTAAAAATGAGTCTAACAAACTTGTAAAAACAGTCAACACCCTGGTTAAGGAGCTTCAGAATCAGCAGAGCATCAATGCAGCAATTGCAGCTCCAGCTCCAGCATCAGCTCCAGCTCCTCAGGGAAACTCTCCGGGTACCGGGCAGGTACCAGTGATGAGGGCACCCCGGGGATAAATCAGCCTGAAAATGCCACTGAAGCAAGTGGCCGGGTTGAGAGTATCTCAGAAGAAGTCCTTTCCAGTCTGACACTACAGTTCCAGCAGATGGATACTCCCTCAGAACACATCGCACAGATGCAGTCACAGACAGCACAACTGAAATCACAGAAGAAGCTGGTGTTGTACAAAGGGAAAGTATATGGACAGAGTACTCACATTTTGGTAGATCCAGGAGCTACATCGTCATTTATCGACAGACAGTTCGCTTCTCAGCTTGGTATATCACCAACAGACTCATCATCATTCTCAGCGGGGTTGGCTGGAGGAAGCCAATTATCCTGTACATCCTATCTTCCCAATGCTACATTCACGCTGGGTAAGTATAAGGATACAGAAGATCTCTATATTATTGACATGAAAACCTTCACAATCATTCTGGGACAGGATTGGTTGGAAAGAAGGAATCCACACATTGACTTCCAGTCCAAGAATATAACGATCACCCGGAAACACTCATCAGGTTCCAGTGTTCGTACAATTCTGTCCAGAGTTGAACAGACTCCAGGATCAGATGACCTTCCTGAAATGGAATTGGTCAGTGCCACCACTATGAGGAAGCACCCACGACGTATACGATCCAGTGGGTCGGCTGAAGAAGCCGTAGCTCATCTCTTCTTTCTCTCAGAGGTCGATGGTGAGTTGGTTATGGCAGCAACAGACTCAGACACTACCATGGAAGACCCAAAGGTCACAGCAGCACGTGATCTAATCAGAGAAGACTTTTCAGATATTTTCCAGGAGGATCTTCCAGCTGGCCATAGGCCAGAACGGTTTGAAGGTGGATATCATCGCATCAACATTGAACCTGGGCATAAGCCACCATCACAGCCAGTTCGTACTATTCCAGTGCCTATGATGGAGGAGCTCAAACGACAGATCATCAAATATGTCGAGCTGGGTATCCTTCGTCCATCATCATCACCATATGGGTGCCCAATCATTTTCGCTCCTAAGCCAGGGGGGAAGTGGAGGATGTGCTGTGATTATCGAGCCCTTAATAACATCACCATAAAGGACACGTATACATTGCCACCTCATGATGTCTTCTTGAACAGCTTAAGGGGGCACGATGGTTTAGCAGATTTGATTTCAATCAGTTTTCCCATCAGATACCCATACATCTAGACGACATCCACAAGACAGCAATACGTACTAGATATGGTTCATACGAGTGGACAGTGATGCCCTTCGGGTTAACTAACGCTCCTGCGACCGCTCTACGTGTTGGAAATCGAGCATTCTTTGACTTCATCGATCAGTTCTTGGTCATTTTCATGGATGACACCATAGTGTACAGTCCAGATTTTGACAGCCACGTGAAGCATGTTCGACAGTTCTTACAGCGCTGCAGAGATCATCAGTTCTACATCAGGCCTTCTAAGGTTGAGTTGTTCGTCAGATCCATCGATTTTATCGGACACCATATCTCTGAGGCAGGCCTTTCCATCATCGAAGACAGAATCCGTGCAGTCATGGCTATCCAGCCTCCAGTGTCATATGGTCCAACCGTTGGTAAACAGCCTCTGCGCCGTATGGCTAAAGATGGCAAGTCATCTCTTCGGTCATTCTTGGGCATGGTCGGCCAGTTTAAGAGATTTATACCAAAGTTCTCCAAGATTGCCGAGCCGCTCAATCGTCTCCTTAAGGATAATGCAGAGTTTGTCTGGGAATCTGAGCAGCAGCAGGCATTTGATAATCTCAAAAGTGCCATCTGCCATGCTCCAGTACTACAGCTTCCAGATCAGAAACTGCCATCTATTATGGAGGTCGATGGATCAGGCACACACGTTGGTCAAGTAGTATTGCAGGATCAAGGAAAAGGTATGAAGCAATGTGGCTATCACAGCGTCACTCTTTCTGATACACAGAGACGCTGGCCTATTCCTGAGATCGAACTATTTGCCATTGTGGAGGGCTTCCGATTCTTTCGCCACATCTTGCTGGGAGCTCCAGAGACTATTGTTCGCTCAGATCATCAGCCACTGGTTTATTTCCAGTCCAAATCCACACTAAGCCCCAAACAGGCGAGGTAGTTGGATGAGCTCTCCGAGTACAACTTTCGAATAGAGCACATTTCTGGCGAGAAGAATAAGGTTGCAGATGCACTTACCCGTATTTCTACACTCTTTGAACTCACTGATTGTCTGCAACATATAGACGTCGGCGAGGCACATTCAACAGACATTCCGTCTACAGATTCTACATTCATTGCTCTTATATCTGCATCATCAGGTCATCAGCTCCACGGCATTATTATATCTCAGTATGATCGTGACACATTTGCACAAACTATATTATCTAAGCTGGCATCATCGACATCATCGCAGCCAGTCAGCAGCTACAACTTCGAGCTCATTCAGGGATTGATCTATCGCAAGACCATTTTTGGCAGACAGCTTTACATTCCACCTACTGCCAAAGTTCCTACAGATGACGGTGAGATCACACAGCTTCGCCACATTCTACTTCATGAGTGCCACTCAGCCACTATTTCTGGTCATGTAGGCAAAAATCGCATGCTTCATCTACTGCGTAGCCGATATTACTGGCCAGGAATGACGAAGGCAGCCATTCAGTACATTCGGGAGTGCCCCGTGTGTCAACGCCAGAAAACGAGGAGACACAAACCTTATGGTCAGTCACATATACGATATTGTGCGCCTAAGACAAAATGGCTTGATGTATCTCTTGACTGGATTACTGACCTGCCTATCACCACTAATGGGCACGACAGTATTTTCGTGGTAATGTGCCAATTCTCTCATCGTTGTCATCTCATTCCCTTCAACATGACTTGGACTGCTCAGCATACTGCTTCAATATATATGCAGCATATCTTCAAGCTCCATGGTCTTCCGAGGAACATCATCTCAGATCGAGACCCCAGATTTACTTCTTCATTCTGGCAAACACTGTGGAAATCTACTGGTACGAGATTGTCCATGACGTCTTCACACCATCCACAGTCGAATGCAAGCAATGAGAGAAGCCATGCCTTCATCGTGAGGACATCCTCAGGTATTTTTCATTTTGTTTGATGCATGATTCACCATCCTCTGGTATGTCACATTTTTTCTTTTTCACCATCCTCTGGTTTGTAAACTGATTAGATAGTATTTTCTCCTCAGGTGTTGTTGCAATGATACTTCAGCCAATTCTTGGGATGACAAGTTGCCTCTGGTGGAGTTTGCAATTAACAACACGGTTTCTGCTACGACTGGTTACACACCATTTTATCTCGACTCGATGGCGCAGCCACTTTCGCCTCATGATCTGGCAATCACTATTCCGCCAGAAGCTCCTGTTCCAATACAGAATGCTATTCGAGATCATTTTGACCAGTACTCGGCTGTACATGCCAACGCGGTAGATAACATTTCCCGAGCAGCAGAGATCAACCGAGCCAGATTCAATAAGACTCACATGCCCCGACAATTTGCAGTAGGGCAGAAAGTTCTTCTACGGACTGAGTTTATTCAATGGACTGGTTTGACAGAGGCAGGCAGACACTTTAAGCAGCCATACATTGGGCCGTTTATCATATCTAAAGTGCTCAGCCATGGACGTGCTTATGAGTTAGATTTCGGGGATCTCGACATTCGTATCCATCCGGTTCAGCCTGTATCCAGAATAGAGCTGTACAATGACTCAATCCAAGCACCTTTGCCTCTGCCACAGATGATCACCGAAGAAGGGCAACCACTGTTTGAGATATCACACATACTCTCAGATAAGATCACTAGAGGTGTTAAGTACTATTTAGTGCGATATGCAGGCTACGGCCCTGAGCATGACACCTGGGTCAAAGCCACAGAGCTGACCGATGCAGCAGACATGATAGCTGCCTATGAAGGCTAACATTATATTAAGCCTATTGCCCTTACTTCTTATAATATACACTAATACATGTCGATCATCTATATACCTTGCTCTTAATGTTCTGTCATTATGTTGCATAGAAGCAGGAAATTGATCCTTCCTTGCTAAGGTATAGTGAGCCTTGTACAAAATCATACCCTTGCACAGATACGCATACATGCGGGTACCATATCTGTGGATAAATAAAAACTGCTATGCTACCTTTGCCAGATCGTGGTTTGTCATTCGGATCTTATGGCCAGTAATCAGCAGCTACCGGATACTGAGGTGGACGGAGTTGTGATCCTGAGTTATGATTGACATACATAACTAAAACGAATTTCACATTAGTACGTTGTCGAATCCAATCTATGAAATGTTCGTCAGAGCGCGCGTACCGGGCCGAAAAATAAAAGGAGCACTGGGGCAGATCGGGTGAGGATTTAAAGTGGACTCATAGAGACCCTCCGATATCTCGTTAAGCAGGGCCCACTCCGTTTGCATTAAACCAAGCCCCAAAAAGGGACCCTCCATAGTATTCCTGTGAACTTCGGGGGAGTAAGCTCTCTGAAGGGAGGAAGAGGTGGATGCATTATATAAAGCCGTGAAAACGTCACTCTGAAAAACGATACGAACGGCAGCGCTATATCTATCCGTAACGTAAACCTCGGAAGATACCTTGAAACGTCACTCTGAAATACGATACGCAATTCATGGGGGCTACATCCTAAGAACTGTAAGGCTAAATGCCTAAGGTAAGGGTTTAAAGTGGACTCAGTTCCCCCCAATATCCTAAAAACACCTTGAGGGACGCCTCATCGGTGTAAGAAGACTGGTACCAGCTCAACAACAAGGACATCAAAGACATATACAAAGGTATGCACCCTATATTGTGAGGTCACAACTCTTCTAAGAGGGGAGATCTGTCAGGGATATGACCGATGATATATGTGTCATACCTGTCATACATGTCATACCTGTCATACATGTCATACCATGTCATGTCATGTCATGTCACGTATGTTATAATGACATACATCCGTCGATCGAGTATCGTCAGTACGGTCGACTATGACATGTACAGTCATAATATCTATCATCCACTCACCATGAGTGACATCTATCATCGAGAGGCTGAGTACAACATCTCGATGATGAAGCAAGACAAGTTCTTGAAGAACAAACTGTTCTGAGAGGACGCGTCTTCGCTTCAAGCATGAATTGAACACCATGCGGGTATCGACAGGCTAATTCGACCAGCCGATACTGTTAGTTCACCCAATGTTCTCGGGTTCACAACCCGATAGTGGTAACGCTTATGAAGCGTGGGGATATTGAGGTATATGAGGAGCATTGTGCTCAAGCAGATGATTCTGGACACCAGAGACTGCACTCATACCCACTAAATACTTGTTGCGCGTTGCTACAGTTCAATAGCAGCCGCAAAGTCTGAAAGGTTGAATATCAACCTTGACATAAATACTCAAACGAGCACTGTGAAAGTCCGTGACTGTGAGAGTCCGTGAATGCCATTGTCGTTTCGGATGCCCTGTGACTATTGGTTCTCAGTGACAACGGCGTTCCGGGTGTCAACGCGCGCGTTCGTTTGCCCTGTCATGCATCGCCGAGACGTCTTGCGTGGTCATGTCGTGATGTCACTTCGCGTAATGTCGTGCTCGACGCTCTACGGTGCTCGCGGATCGGCACGGGCCGGCTGCCAAGGTTGGCAATCAGATGGGAATCCGACGATCAGATTTTCAGATCGGAATTCAGGTTTCAGAGTCAGATCACATCAGGTTTTTTTCAGATGGTTTCAGATGTTTCAGATGGTTTCAGATGTTTCCGATAACGAGCCTTAATTATCAGACAAAATCAGACGACGGGGATGATTACTAGGGTTTATCAATTAGGAGATCGCATAGAACCATAAATACGGTCCGCAACTCGGTATTTCTCATTGACTCGTTTTTTAATTTCGGATATTCGGAAGGCCTTAAACCCTGAACATGAAAACATGAAAACCGTAAAGCCCTAAATCGTGAAACCCTTAACATGGAAACCCTAAAAATAAAAACACATCAAACCCTAAAACCCTAAACCGTGAAACCCTTAAAGCCTAAATCATATCCAAACCATTAAACCCTAATTTATATTAAAGCATAACCGATGAAGGCCCTTTTTTCCATTTCATTTTATAATATCTTTATTATTATGTAATATATGTTTTCATTATGAGTTTTTGAGATTTTGACTCAAAAACCCCCCAAATAAATTATCGATGGATGTGTAAAGCCTAATCGTATCATTTGGTGCCACTTGCTAATGATATATTGCCCACAACGCCTTCGGGGAGTCTTACGATTTTGTCCAAAACACCCCCTGCACAAAGCCCCCGTATGAATATCGCGGACCATTTTTCAGACGTTTCAAACATTTCAGACGTTTCTGATCAGATCAGACGTTTCAGATCTGAATTCAGATCTGAAATCATCTGATTGCCAACCTTGCTGGTCGCGGCGACGTCGATGTAGCGCTTGGCGAGGCGTCGTGCATGATTTATACTGAGAGGGAGATATGAGCTGGAGGGTGAACGTGATATGCTACAGGCGCTCGAGCAGAGAATAGTCTGGGGTAGGACCGTGACTGGAGGGGGGAATCAAGGTTGTCAATCGGATCTGAAATCAGTCCGATTGTCTGATAATCAGCCTGATAATCAGCCTGATTGTCTGACCTGATTGTCTGATCGTCTGATATGATTATCTGATTATCTGATACATCACTACTAAGCATCTGATAATCTGATCTGACCTGATCGTCTGATAATCAGATTTTGTCTGATTGACAACCTTGGGGGGAATGCCACGAATTACTGAGGAAGGGGGTCATGGTTGGGATGTTTGCCGACGGCTGAGACGGGCGCGATGGGGGAAAATGTGGTTAGGTCTGACATGGGCTGCGCGGTGGCGTAACTAAATATGGGGGGTCTGACAGGCCTTTCAGGGGTGCCCGAGGGACCCCTTCTAAACGTGTTCATTGTTGTGACAGCTCTTCCGCTTGGCGGACTCGGACAGAATGTGCCAAAGGTCTGCGACGCGGTCAGAGTCGTCGTCGTCGTACGTCGGCTTAATCTTGTGGTGACGTCCACAAAGACGTCGAATCGTAGCCAGCTGAGGCGTTGGGTCCACGGTCTCAGAGAGGGTGATGGCCCTCATCTGGGTCCAGTAACGCATGCCATCGGCGTCGGACACACCCTCGACCTCGTAGCGGAGTCGCTGGAGTGCGTAGCGGCCCGCGTCGGCGGGATGGGAACGCGCGCACACTCGTGATATACGGATAAAGCGTTACCACGAAGGGGGTGAGGCAGGAGGCATAAGAGGATCTCGTTCACTATACTGTGATAAAAATCGTACTCGTCGTGCCCCAGGTCAAGCGGCAGCTTGGCCGCCTCAGCGTAGGGGAGATCCGGAACATGACGTGTGCCAGTCCAGCGGTGAGGGCAGCGAAGTCGGCGTCGGCGGTAGCGTTGTCGAGGGTGTAGCCGGTGGGGATTTTGAAACCAGTGGACTTGAGGAAGTTGACGAGGTCGCTCCCATACGTAAAAGCGTACGAAAGTCGCTCGCTGAATTCCTCCTCGCGGCCCTCCTCGCAACAAGCGTAGTAACCAAAATGTCGGGGTTGTCGAAGTAATCGAAAGCTGTGGGAGCCTCGATCGAAGATGGCGGTTTCGCACGTATATGTACCCGCGTCCGCACTCGCTTTGCATAGATCAGAATTTTGACCTCCCATTTAGCTCTATATAAAACATAAACACTTTTTCTTATTACGTTTCTGATGAAGTAACGTTTACATATGGGTTTTGCTATTTGTAATAGCACATATATAATAGCTAAAAACGGTATCAACCAATAGGATTTTCGGCGGTTTCGATATATGACTATAAAGGGCTCGTCGAGGGCTACAAGATAGTCGGCTTACTTTTTTCATTTGGCCGATAATCGCGAAGAAAAACAAAAGATCGCGTTTTTTTTTTCTTCGCGATTATTGGCCAAATGAAAAAGGGTATGACTACGTGCACCCCAAGGTCGCATTTAAGGGAATCCAGTGACACTGACGACCGCGCGACTGGGTTGAGTCACATCGAACAGATCGAGAACTCTAGAACTCGTGTCATGCGATGCCTATCTCTGCGAATTCAGTTAGGCTTGTGACACAAATATTTATTTGACATCGAGGACTTCGACATCGCGATTACTGTTTCGTGTTTGCAGATTCGTTCGTTGACCGCCTCGTTAATGAACGTGACACGCTTCTACGGAACTCAGCCGCCATCTAACATAATTCACGCAACGCTTTTCGTTCGCCTCACGGGGCGAACTGTGCTCGCTACTGACTGTGGTGGTGATATGTGCAGGAGTTGTTTTTGTGTTGTACTTTTTAACTCGTTTAGTTATGTGTTCGCCATCACGAGATACTTGGTGTCGCATGTGGGCCATGTGCGGATGGGAAGCCGCCCCCCCCGTGAGATGTTGAAGTCTAGGTTGGTCTATGCCAACCTAGCTTGGGATGAGACCCAACTACATCGCTATTTTACACGCATACCCATGCACATGCATTGAGTTGGTGTGAATAGTTTTGGGCGCTCAAGGAAAAGGATGAGGCGTGGACTGATTCCGTTTTTTATTATGCGGTGCATGTTCGCCCGCGTGGAGTGCGGAAGTCTAATTTGGCGTATGCCAAGCTAGCTTGGTATAAAAGCCAACCACACTTAATGGATATATCATGCATACACACAAGATGTATTTATTGTGATTGAGTTTCACCCAAAGTTAGGTTGGCTTATTTGTACTTCCACATTTCATGCTGGAAGTGACGCCCCGACTGTCATTCCTATAGTTAGGGTGTATGACTGTCACCGGTCCCGGAACCCTAGACCCCGAACATATAACGGGAAGACTGAGTATTCTCACCGATTATCTATTCTGATTATCTGTCTCACCGAATATACAGTCCAGCTGATATATTCAGCTGGTTTGGTACCACGCACGCTTAATTTTACACTGCGACTTTGGCCATGATTGGCTAAACACCGACGCTTGAGATGGGGTGAGGGACCCGCGTTAGAGAGGTTTTCGGTATGGGCGGTATGGCTCAGTTACGGACGCGCGGTTGATTGGACATGATTGGGGTGCGCGTTCGGCAGCTTATTTTCCGTGCAGTATCGTTGGGCTGGATTTTGTTGTTTCTGGTCGCTAGTACACCGTCCGACATGGATCACGTCCTTTCGTCCCACACGACCGCGTGACATTTGCTGTTTCCCCGATTTATTCTCGACGACCCGCCGCAACTCGCAAGCCGTCGCCCACACCGTTAGCCTCGCCTCGCATTATCCACCTCACCCTGTCTCTGCAGTCATTTCATCATGGGTACCTCTACTAGATCACACACTGCGGCCGCACGCCGCTCCCTAGTTACCATTTTCGACGATGCCGCAGCCAGGCATGCAACCACACCGGCCACACCTACGGTTGCGGCTGCACCGGCTGCCCAATTGGCAGGGGCACTGTTCCTCGACGCGGTCAGACGTCTGGCGAAGGAATCCTTCGACGAGCGTGCCGCCAAGCTCGTCATCAAGAAGGTGTACGACGACAAGCATGGACGTTTTGATGGTACGGAATCGAACGTCAGCTCTGTTTTCGCCCGTCTGGTACTGGCATTACGGGACATTTTCGTCACTGAGGAGTCCGCGTTTTCCTCTCTGTTCGACCTGGAGGATGCCACGCTGCCCGTTCGCGCCGAGGCGAACAAGCTACTATTTTTGACACTGGAATTCATCATCGCTCCAGTGTCGCCCGCGGCAGACTGGATGGAGTCTTCGGCGGAGACACACCCGTTTGATGGTAAGCGGGTGCTACTGGAGATCGCCAGAATGCTTCTGGATTCCGGCGGACCCTTTCAGGGCACCGCAGACCTTCTGGCCATCAAGATCAACCAGTTCGACCCGTCGCGGGCTATCGCCGCCTTCAACGCCGCTCTCCGGTCCGCTCGGCGGAAGAGCACCCTCGACGACATGGAGGTCAAGTCCTTATTCATCAAGTCCCTCGACCCGGTTTTCTACGCCCCGGTCGTCAACCGGCTTCTGTTGCACGACCAACGTGCGGCGGAATCCCTTACCACCATTCAGCAGTGGACCCGTGAGTGCTACGCACAAAACGGGACGGATTCGCTCGTCCCGCCTGCTGCACGCACGTTCTCCGCCCTCACCCTGACTGGACAGAGCGACGACGAGGACTTCAAGACCATCTTCAGCGAGCTCCGCGACCAGCTCTTCGACATGAAGAAAGAGATCAAGGCCCTTCACACCCGCATCGACGACACGAAGGGCTTCACGCCCCGCAACGACAAGAGGAACGCCATCGGACGCGGTGGACATGGTGACGGCGTCCGCTTCGCGGCGAAGCCCCTTCCCGAGCACGGCAACTTCCCGCAGACCTTCCGTGGGAAGTCTTCGGGGAAGGTAGCTTTCCACAAGCCCACCGGTACGTTCGTTCCTTTGTGCCGGCACCCGACATGCTCCGCTACGGCGGAGAAGCATTGGCATCGGGACTGCCCGAACGGCGGGCCACGCGGACATGTTGGCGCACACGGTTTCAGCATTGCGGACAGCGAGAACGACGTACTCGCCACGCTGTTCCAGAACGCCATGGACGACGACGACGCCGCCCGTTTCGACGCCGTCTGCTGCATTGCGGACGGCAAGCCGGAGCTCTACGACACCGTCTCCGCCTTCTCCTTCGCTGTCGCCGAGGAGCGGGTGCCCGACACCATCGACGAGTATCTGGAGTGCCGCCAGCCCGCTGACAACCGCTTCGGGGTTTGCGCGGTTGGTGGTGCTACGAACATCAACAACTTCAAGGTCCATGCGAAGGTCCATGACGACGCTCCGGTCGTACCACCGCCGCCAGCGCCGCCCTCCGCTCCGCAGTCGGTGGTGTCCGACGAGGAGATGTGCCCCGTCAGCGCGTTGCACGCGCACGAGCCGCACATGTCCTTCATGGACAAGTTCGCGGTCGACTTGGACCTCTCGGGGCCGGAGCCGACCCTCGCGATGCACAACATGGGGACCGTTGCGACCGTGGACTCGGTATCAGTGGCAACAGACGACTCCGAGGATGACGACGAGTGTCTTCCGCCACCGCGGCGGACCTTGGGATGCGGCAGACCACCGATGGGTTTTGGATTCTCCGCCCTCACATCTCTCGCAGTCTGCTTGATCTTTGTTGTTTGTGCAACCGCCGTGCCTTCGCGAGACCGCTCCGCGCAAGCATCATCAGCAGCAGGGCGCACCGGCGACGAGGTCGGTGGTGCTGGTGTGCTGACGCCCACAGCCATCCCGCCGGCGCTCTACTGGCGCCCGGAGGGCTGGTACCCAAACGAGGTATACCGGTCCGGGTGGACGTGGCACCCGGGTCCCTCGCAGCCACCCGAGGCAGCTCCGATTGTTACCGAGCCGCCCTCGCCGGGTGGTGCTCCGCCATCGCCGGTCTACGTGCCACCCGCCTGGGGCGGGGGGACCGGGGATGAACCTTCTTCTTCAATTCAGCACCGGACCAGACTCGTTGCACCCGGTGCAACTGACTACAACGACATCGGCGCATCCTCAACTCTCTCATTTTGCTCTACGCATGATTTGACAAACGGTGGTACCAGCTCTCCTGGGCGCTGTAGCAGTGGCACCGGCTCTCCCGGGCACTCTCGACGTGGCTAGAGTTGACGAGATTGAGATTAGCTTGCCTCCAGACTGTGATGCTGTTGGTTCAGGTTGCCCCAAGATGGGCTTAATTTAGGGTTTTAACTGTATCTGTATTCTGCAGTATGCCTCACTGACTGCTAGTTTCAGGAGTTACCCTGCCAGAAAGGACAGGTTCTCCTATAGGATGCTTATTTCCACCGAAGCCGAGCGTAGGTGTTTGTTTCAGTTCCGTGACCACCTAGATTGCCAGTCACCACCCTAGGTGGTGTGCTGGAAGTGACGCCCCGACTGTCATTCCTATAGTTAGGGTGTATGATTGTCACCGGTCCCGGAACCCTAGACCCCGAACATATAACGGGAAGACTGAGTATTCTCACCGATTATCTATTCTGATTATCTGTCTCACCGAATATACAGTCCAGCTGATATATTCAGCATTTCAAGCGAGCCAAGTCGCGCACGTGCATGAATATGCGCAAACTCACATTCAAGGATGTGCAAACTAGCACGAATAAATATGTGTGCACAATAGCGATTTAGTTGATATTTAACCCAAGCTAGCACGAATAAATATGTGTGCATAATAGTGATGTAGTTGAGATTTAACCCAAACTAGGTTAGCAAAGGCCAACCTAGACTTCCACATCTTAAGAGGGGGCGGCATCCCGCCTACACATGGCCCACCTGCGACACAAGCTGCGCGCATGAAGACTCTTGCAAGCTCACACATAAAAACAAAGGAATTGAAAAATAAAACAAGATACCAAACCCAAAACCAACCCCTGCACATATCACCACTAGCACCACAGTCAGTACTATAGCACAGTTCGCCCCGTGAGGCGAGCGAAAACCATGAAAGGAATTATGGTAGAATCAAGAATGCGGTTGAGATGGTCAACGAATCTCAATCTCAATCTGCGATGTCGAAGTCCTCGTCTCCTCCTTAATAATAGAATATTTGTGTCACAAGCCTAACTGAATTCGCAGAGATATAGGCATCGCATGACACGAGTTCTAGAGTTCTCGATCTGTTCGATGTGACTCAACCCAGTCGCGCGGTCGTCAGTGTCACTGGATTCCCTTAAATGCGACCTTGGGGTGCACGTAGTCATACCCAATGAAAAAAGTAAGCCGACTATCGTGTAGCGCTCGACGAGCCCTTTACAGTCATATATCAAAACCAACGAACACCCTATTGGCTGATACCGTTTTTAGCCAAAACGTGAGCCTTCTTAAATATTATATGGGGGGGCGTCGTCTGAACATGAGATGAGCAATCGGCGTGGAAAAAGCCGTCAGTGTGGAAGAGCACGTAATTTCATATTGGGGAAAAAATCGGAGATGGAATCGAAGATCCCCCTCTTTTGAAAAATCGGGAAATATAATTCAGTGGCTCTTAACACTGTGTCATTGTCGAATTCCCCTTAACAGTGCGAAAAAATGAAGCCAGACACTGTGACACTGTACGCTGTATACGATTTCTGTCTCAGTTTTTTTTACGTCTTCATTCTTCAAATCTGAGAAATGTGTGAACGGATTCCGAAAATTCAGTGGCTCTTAACACTGTGTCATTGTCGAATTCCCCTTAACAGTGCGAAAAAATGAAGCCAGACACTGTGACACTGTACGCTGTATACGATTTCTGTCTCAGTTTTTTTACGTCTTCATTCTTCAAATCTGAGAAATGTGTGAACGGATTCCGAAAATTCAGTGGCTCTTAACACTGTGTCATTGTCGAATTCCCCTTAACAGTGCGAAAAAATGAAGCCAGAATCGCAGGCTGTACAATGTACGCTGTACACGACACAGAGTAGAGCTGTGACACACGACACAGTGAGCTGTGACACACGACTCAGTGTGTCACTGTACACACGACACGACACGACACGACACGACACGACACGACACGACACGACACGACACGTATAAATAAAATTAAATATAAATATAAAGGTCATCCATGAATGACAAGGTATGACTTCACAGTGCGGTAATAATTAAATTTTAATTATATTTAACCCAGGTCATCAGTGAATAATGAAGGGGGTCTGGGGCGGAGCCCCCAGCGGTAGCCCCACATTACATGCAGTTCATGCATAAATGACAACGTATGACTTCACACGGCGTTAATAATGTAATTCAGGTCATCAGAGAAAAATGAAGGGGGTCTGGGGGGCGGAGCCCAACCCCTCCTCCTCCCCCCCCCCTTGGCCGCCTCTATTTGTCGCGGGTCTCTCACTCTTCACATGATGATGATGCGGATGATGGATACTCAGGGGGGGGTTTATTTTTTCCCCACCTGTACGTTCACGTACCCCCTATATAAATTCCATATTTAAGAATCGCTATGGAGAGCGAGTGCAGACGCGGGTACATACACGTAGGGATGCAGTCCGAGTCCCCACAATGCGGCGGGGTCGAGCGCCAGCCATGGTGTAGTGTGCGACAGTCACAGTGCGAGGCGGTCGGTGAGGGGGCCGGAGACGCACCCCGGCCGCCAGATGCAACATGGACGCTGGGATGCCTTCACTCGGCCCGATATCATTCGATTGGAATGAGGAATCATTCCATCCCACTTCCGACTTCGTTCATCGTCGGCGATGGCGGTGGAAGGGATACAGTAAACATAAAGGTTAAAGCGGCAAATCACGGAAGTAAACTCTTGGCACCAATCCATAACGGGTGCTATACGTGCAGTTCTTCCAACTCCATCGGTTACAACTCTTCTGTTCTAAGCGAATATACATCTTTCTCCATGTGATCCTTAATACCACGGCACTTGTTGCCAGCAACACGTGCCAAACCAACGAAGATGTCGAAAGCCTGGGTCTGTCTACAGGCGGCGTTGCTCTCGTCACCTGGATTTTCCTCTGGTTTTCGATTCCGTGTCAGACTGCCTCTCCCTTGCGGATAAAACAAGTATACTATACACGGACGGGAACGCTGTCTAGTGGAAGAATGACAAGGTGAACAGACCGCTTTTGCTTCCTGTTTATCGTCTTGCGAGTGTTTGACTTGCCGCCTCCGTCTCTGTACAGTCAGTTAGGTCAGACTGAGTCCCCCGATACTTGGATCCCTCGCTTTGGATGATGATAACTTATGCACTAGGTGGTTTCCACCGGTGAGTGTTAACTTAAACACTCTAATTTTTTCCTGACAAAGCAGACTGTTGACCACGGGCGCTAGCGAAGTCAACCCTGTGCTCCGCAGTCACTCCCAGTTGTTCACTATGTAGCACACAAAAATCAGAATCCAGCTATCAAAAGCTCTTCGTCTGCCTTGAATGATGAAACAAACAATCAGGAGGATTGCCAGTGACTGCAATATTTTATACACTCTAATTTTTTCCTGACAAGGCAAGACAAACAGACCGCTCACAAGAAGACTTTACGTATTTTTTATTAAACTTTTGCATATCGTATCTCTACACACGATCGATATCCTCGCTTGTTTAGTGATGGATCTGTCCGCTTGGAATACTCTTGGAATACACTTCTCGCCTACCCTTAAGCGCGCCGCGCCGGTCGTCCCTCCCCCCCCGCGGTTTTCAACATATTCCTGTCGCTGAACATGTTTGCCGCTGACTTGTGTGTCCGCATAAAATCATGTTGAATTTATGATTATGAATTTTTTGCTGTTTGTTTGAGTTTCTTGGGCCGTTCGACAGCTTGGCGTTATAACTACACCGTCTACTTATTTACGAGGCTCGTTGACAGCCTCCTCTTGCCTCAATGCGACATTGACTTGGTAAGTGCTCTGAGTCCTGAAGCTATGTCAACACCACCTCGACCGTTCGTTCTTTTAAATGCTTTCCGTAGGAGACAGGCGATCGGGACGATATCTGGGTTGGCCACACATGCCGTTACCAGATGTATCAGCATCGCCGAAATTATGTCCTGTGCTATCGGGGGCCCTGTTTAACCTGTGAAAACGGGGGCTACAGCGCAGGGCCCGTGAGCAAACTCAGGCACATGTTACACAGGACGCGGCATCCTGTTTTTCGCGTTTGTATTTAGGGATTTGTTGGTTGTTAGTTTTACTTAGCTGCTCTCAAAAGTGTCGGGTTTCAAACTCATGACTTTGACCAAGGCAACCCATGACTTTAACCAAGTTTTTACCATCGTACTCGGGACCGCCACAAGTATGCAGCCGACTTTACGGCTGAACGTACATCCTGATTTCACCTTTTTTATCTGGAAAGAATTCTTTGAAGCGCTTCCCGTAGGCGATCGGGACGATATCTGGGTTGGCTGCATATGCCGTTACCAGATGTATCAGCATCGCCGAGAGTATGTCCTGTGCTATCGGGGGCCCTGTTTAACCTGTGAAAACGGGGGCTACAGCGCAGGGCCCGTGAGCAAACTCAGGCACACTTTTCCCTTTTTTGAACACCTTTTCGTTCACTTTAGAAAGTACGTTTCCTCCGACCAGTCACACCGCGCCAAAGGTGCAGCTCCTCTCCGAGTTTGCCGAGTTGAGGCAGCGTTGTTGACCTTTGTGGGCCCTTTGGTTGGCAGGCGTGTGGATTCGCAGCTGGGTCAGGGCTGTCAACCACGGCAATCAAGCTGCATCGAGACTCAGTTCTTCGTGCAGCCCATACACAAGTTCGACTTGGGTAATTTATTGTGGTCTAGGGTCGTGAAGTTGAAACGAGAAGACGTTGTCGCCCACTGTAGAAGGCTTAAGATTTTGAAATGTAATTTTTGTTAGTAAAAATAACCGAAAATTTGTGTAATTCTTTGAGAAATCAAGTCGAGATGAAACAGCATTTTATCACATTGTCCCTGTAATTCTGTTCGAGAAGTTGCAATCGAAAACTTCCTTCGACCATGACAATTAGTTTGTTTGAATGCGAAAAGGGAGAGTGAGCCACGCTGTTACAAACCCTGTTAACCCAGTTTGGAATCGCCATTTCGGAAATTTCTGGTACGTAATAACCACTTGCAGGTTGGAAATTTGTTGCGTTGTTCGGATACAATCATGTCTGCTCGAGTGCTCCACAGCTCCTGATCCAACACCGTATCTGATTGGTCGAATGTTATATGCAAAAGCTGTTACTTCAGAACACTGTGTTCTGAAGTAACAGCTGTATGCCCCATGCTAACTGTAGATAGCCATGTCGTTCCCAATGTATCCTAGGCCGAAATCATATTCGAAACCTTGTTTCCCACAATACGTGGCTATACCACTTCCGATCCACTCATGGGGGATTAAAATCTCATTCGCACAGGAGAGACATTGTTTCGCTATTGCGGGAGCCTGAAGATTGAGGGGTCTAAACATGCCAATGATCATATTGGTAGAATTTTAAACAATTTAGGAGCGTAACGTCTAGGAAAATTAAGTTTGGCGACGGGTATAAAGTTTTAGGCTAGACGGTCTAGGCGATATACTGGGAGACTATGAAAAACTAAACTTCACGGAGCTATCGCTATCTATACCCTTAGAGCTCTAAGACTAAGCTATCTATCTGCCTGAGCATACCGTATGAAAACAAAGATAGTTATGGTTCGCATGTCAGACGGATATGTTTTATTGCCGGAAAATATATTAACTCCAGGTAACAACCGTTGTATGGCCGGACGGAGGGGGATCGTACTTCCCCACCGCTCGAAAACGAACAGGGGGCGGGGGCGGGGGGGGGAGGGGGGGCGGCGGCGAGGCTTCAGCACCCCCCGAAACCGTAGGAAAGAAACCCCCAAAGGGGGGCGTGAGACGCCCAAAACAAGCCCGCGCCACATCAGGCACCAAACCTTTCAGAATCGCCCGCGACTGCTGCCAAGTGAGGTGCACCAGCACCACCATCCGTTAGTAGAGTATTATGTGCAGTAGCCTCGCCTAGAATGGTTCCATTATCGAGAGAACTCGGCGCGTTCTCATTATCTATAGGATCGATTCGAGGCAGCCTGCTCACCTCCCCGCCTCTTACGGTACACTTACATCTTACATCACACACAACGACCACGGCCGGCGTTCATCACTTGTGCGATGCGCCCGCCGGCAGATCTGCAGTCGCTACCCTCGAACGGTTCCTTAACCCTTCTCGCTGAGTTCTCATGATATAGGAACGAATTTAGGCAGGCTGCCCACCTCCCCGCCGTCCACGTCGCCATCATCACCCAAGACGACAGCCCGGTGTTATCCTTGCATGGGGAACCCCCGCGCGCGTGATGGCCGGGTATCCGCGCGTGCTGAAGCACTCCCGCCCGGAATGGTATTTTTTCGGAAATAGAACAAAGCAAAATGGGGAATAGAAATTCTGTGATGTTTTTCGGGAACAGATTAAATATCACATGCCACCATGCGTAAATCATTTTTTATCGCAAAACGCAAACCAAAGCACACTGTCGGACACACTCCAAGTGCCATGGGGTGGGGGGGGGGAGGAAAGCTTGCAGTTCACTCGCCCCGGGAAGGAAGGGCAATAAATAGGCAAAAGGTTTTTCTAGATTAATTTTGGGCCCAAAACTAGATTACCCAATGTTTCCGCCAAAGAAATAAATCTGCCGTTTTGAGCACAAGTTGTTTCAGATGCTGTGCGTTGGCTGACTTTAAGATATCTATGTTAGAAATATTTGTGCCAAGTTTCGCGTGCTAGAACGCACGGGAAGGCCTTGACTGTTTGGCATTTTTGGGTTTGGGTACTTCAAAACCCAAACCCAAAAAGCTCGATGCTAAGATGCGCTAGTTTGGAGTGTACTTAACGAATGTGCTTGCGCTTAAGAGGGTCAACTGATATTGCTATCAATAATATCAGTGCCAAGTTTCGCGCGCTGAAACGCACGAAAACCCCTCGACTGCCAAGCTTTTCATCCCATGGGGGTCGACCCCATCTTAAACCGCATCAACTTAGCTTGCAGTCGCGACTGCAAACGAAGCGATGCGGTTGCGGATGGGGTCGTTCAAGAGCTCAAATAAAATTTATGTGTCTTGCGAATACGTATATGTTGGTTACGAACGTTGAAAAAATGTACTTCATGTAATGTGATTAAAATCACAAGGGGGTGTGCCTGCAGTCACAACGCAACAAAGTTGGGGCGGGCAAGCGATAACCTATATTTTACCGGAATATCCAAGTACACTAGATATCAGAAAGTCCCGTACTCGTGTGGATAAACTGTATAAGATAAATAAACCCTAAGCTAGATATACCCGGAACGGTCTCGGACGGTCTCGGAGTCTAGCCTACCTGTGACACAGCGTGTGTCACAGTACGAACCTACAGATCAGTCAGCAGTCCAGTGTCGGTCCTAGGGATCTGTCATAGGGGCCTGGCCGGGACTTCCAGTCAGGGCTGCCTATACAGATTTCAGCACACCACCCCAGCACTGTGGGTGGTGACTGGCTAAGAGAGTCAGAAAATGTAAAGTTGTAAGTGTTAGGGCAGGAGCCAGGGTGACAAGGCCTAACTGCTAATCTAACTGTGCAATTTTGATACACAAATTAGAACCCTCTAGCTAGCACAAGAGCAGAAACTCACAGGCAATTAAGGTCCTGCTAAACTATACTGAAAGGCTCTGTGTCAGCAAGTCAAATTGAAGATTTCAAAGGTGTCAAAGTAAAACCATAAACCAGATTGAAGAAGTCTTTGAGGTCACAGGAGTTCTGCACACCACCATGTTGGTGTGCCTCCAGAGTGAGCAAGAAGTCAATCGACAGTACCAAAGTAGTCAGCGGTGGCCTCACGGAAGTCCATCCCATAATAGGAAGTAAAGTAGCCAGCACCGTAGTAGTGCTCCACATCCAGAGGTCCGCTCTCATGTAATGCCATACCGTAATAAAATGCCATGCCGAAGCCCAATAAATCCGCTTGAGCTAAATCCTGAAATGCTAGAAGGCTCAGTCTGTCAGGAGGCTCGGGCGGCTGAAGCTGTGGCACATCGTGAGCCAACAAGAAACCCTGAGCCGGGCTCACTGAATCAACAAAATCATTCGTAGAGTAAAATGACGGAGTCTCCCAATCGAGATCACCACCAGGCGAAGGCATCTCCGTAGCCGATGCAGAAGCTGACACAGCAGAAGCCGTGGAAGCCGAAACAGCTACACCTGCAAAAGAAATGCACAAGAGAGAAAGCATGGCAAGAGCGCCGATTGCCGGCGTGCCAAAGCCGAAAGGCGGCACACCGCACCCGATAGCACCGGCCGGAGCTCGCGGGTTCACCGCGAAAGTACCGTCGGCGAAATCCTCGTATTCGTCCGTGTCATAGCCTGTCAGGTCAGACGGGTGGACGGCGGCGTGATTCACCGTCTGCACGAAGCCTCCGAACTCACCGCATGTCGCCTCCGTGGTGGTCACCCGCGCCGATTGAGTTGGCGCGGGCTGTACATCCTTCACCTGCGAGACAGGCATAGCAGGGGCCGGCACGGCGGACGCCGATGCCGCCGCACCACCTGCCGGAACCTGCCCCTCCGGTGTGATCCCCGCCGCAGCGGTAGGGCCACACACCAGAGCCGACGCATGCTCCTCAACCGCACTCCCAGGAACAAAGGATGCGTGAGTGTAATGTACCTTTTCTTGGGCGGCCTGAACCTCAGTGGTGAGGGCATCAAGCCGCCGCAAGATGTCCTCGTCGTCCGCGCCGTCGGCCGCAGGCTGCACGCTGAAGCCGTAGGCCGACACGTCGATGCCGCCAACCCCGCCCGCGGAAAGCACAGCGGGAGGACCGTAAGTCGACGCCGCACGGGCGAAGGCCTCCGGACCATCATCCGCAGCCTCCTGGAAGACCTGCACAAGTGCCAGAGTGTGTAGACCCTCCGCATCCTCCTCCTCAATAGGAATGCAGAAGGCCGCTGCTGTGGCCGACGAATGCTGGCGCCCACCAAGAGGGCAGTCGCGGTACGCGTGATAGGCGTCCCCCTTGCCCGCCTTGCGGCAACGGTGGCAAAGGGGCTTCGCCTTCATGTTGTCCCGGTCGAACCCCACAGGCCGTGCCGCGTGCACACCCACCCGATGGCCCCGCGGATGATGCTTACCGCGCGGCTGTGGTTGTCGCTGTCGCTGAACCGCGCCCGCACGATTGTCCCGCACGAGCGCCTTCAAGGCGGCGATCTCGTCAAGGAGAACGGCGTACTCAGACGACGTGATAAGCGCGGAGGGCTTACCGCCCGCCCCCAGCGTCTGCTTCTCACGCATTGCCACCCCATCGTCCGACTGCGCCCAGGCCTGAAAGATGGCCACGACGAGGGCCTGAAGCGAGCGGAGAGTGACCCCGCCGAGGTCACCCGCAAGCGGGTACCGCACCTTCACCGCCGCGACCCGTAGAAGATCGGGTCGAGGCGGTTGTAGAGCGACAGCTTGCGGGTCTCGTCGGTGGGCTGCCAGTCAGGAGCGCGGTTATCCCGCACCAGACGTTGCTCACGAGCCAAGATGGGCTGCGGGTCAACGCCTGCGGGATAACGTAGAGCCGCGTGCTCCTGCTGGTGGCTCTCACGTAGCGCGGCAGGCACGCTCCCCTTGATAATGTCGACAAGGGCACGACGTCCATCTCGGTCAGCCGAGGAGTCCGTACCGCGAAGCCAGGTGTCCGCCACAGAGTTGCGCTCCACGACGAGGGCCAACACGTCGTAGAGAAGCCCATTAACCTTCTCGATAACCAGAGAGGTGGGGTCGTCGAGGTCAAAGGGAGTCAAATCCAGCCCAGCGGACTGAAACTCGGTACGAAGCTGCACCACCAGCTCGGAGAGGCGGTCCGCGTCGTCAGTACCACGATAATGATGTTTCTTGGAACCAAGGATATCCTCGCGGATACCCTTGGCCCAAGCCCGATGTAAACGCCCCTTGTAGACCATGTCGACCGCGGCATGTTGGTCAACAAGGTGCTTCCGCAACGCGACAGCGGTGTCGCTGTTGCTGGAAGCAGCAGGGGGCACCACAGGCGGGGTGCTAGCGGTTGGGGTGTCCCGAACCGCATCTATAAGCCGTATTGAGGCGTCCAAGTCGGAGTCCTTCAATAGGCGTTTGCGAGCTCGAGTAGATGTCGCCATACTTCCGAAAGCCAGAGAAAAGATGACGCGCGGCTGCACGTTTGGGTGTTGTGGCGGAAATGTAGGAAAGGCGTAACGGCGGAACGTGCGGAGAGGCGAAACGAGCGTGGGGCACTTGCAGATGTCGTCGTGGTCGAAGGTGTCCGGAGCACCAGCTACCGGAATATCCAAGTACACTAGATATCAGAAACTCCCGTACTCGTGTGGATAAACTCTGTAAGATAAATAAACCCTAAGCTAGATATACCCGGAACGGTCTCGGACGGTCTCGGCGTCTAGCCTACCTGTGACACAGCGTGTGTCACAGTACGAACCTACAGATCAGTCAGTAGTCCAGTGTTGGTCCTAGGATCTGTCATAGGGGCCTGACCGGGACTCCCAGTCAGGGCTGCCTATACAGATTTCAGCACACCACCCCAGCACTGTGGGTGGTGACTGGCTAGGAGAGTCAGAAAATGTAAGGCTGTTAAGTGTTAGGGCAGGAGCTAGGTGACAAGTCCAACTGCTAATCTAACTGTGCAATTCTGATACACAAATTAGAACCCTCTAGCTAGCACAAGAGCAGAAACTCACAGGCAATTAAGGTCCTGCTAAACTACTGAAAGGCTCTGTGCCAGCAAGTCAAATTGAAGATTTCAAAGGTGTCAAAGCAGAACCATAAACCAGATTGAAGAAGTCCTTGAGGTCACAGGAGTTCTGCACACCACCATGTTGGTGTGCCTCCAGAGTGAGCAAGAAGTCAATCGACAGTGTCAAAGTAGTCAGCGGTGGCCTCACGGAAGTCCATCCCATAATAGGAGGTAAAGAAACCAGCACCGTAGTAGTGCCCCGCATCAAGAGGACCGCTCTCATGTAAGGCCATGCCGTAGTAGAATGCCATGTCAAAGCCCAAGTCCGCTTGAGCTAAATCCTGAAATGCTAGCAGGCTCAAAGTGTCAGGAGGTTCGGGCGGCTGAAGCTGTGGTAAACCGCCAGCTAACAAGAGATCCCAAGCCGGCATCACGGAGTCAACAAAATCACTCGTAGAGTAAAATGACGGAGCCACCCAATCGAGATCACCACCAGGCGAAGGCACCTCCGTAGCCGGTGCACATGCCGACACAGCAGAAGCTGTGGACGCCGAAGCAGATACACCTGCAAAAGAAATGCACAACAGAGAGAGCACCGCGAGAGCGCCGATCGCCGGAGTGCCGAAGCCGAAAGGCGGCACACCGCATCCGACAGCACCGGACGGAGCCCGCGGCTTAATCGCGAAAGTACCGTCGGCATAATCCTCGTAGTCGTCCGTGTCATAGCCTGTCAGGTCAGAGGGGTGGACGGCGGCGTGATTCACCGTCTGCACGAAGCCTCCGAACTCGCCGCATGTCGCCTCTGTGGTGGTTACCCGCGCCGATTGAACTGGCGCGGGCCGTACATACTTCGCCTGCGAAACAGGCATAGCAGGGGCCGGCACGGCGGACGCCGATACCGCCGCACCACCTGCCGGAACCTGCCCCTTCGGTGTGATCCCCGCCGCAGCGGCAGGGCCACACACCAAAGCCGACGCATGCTCCTCAACCGCACTCCCAGGAACAAAGGATGCGTGAGTGTAATGTACCTTTTCTTGGGCGGCCTGAACCTCAGAGGTGAGGGCATCAAGCCGCCGCAAGATGTCCTCGTCGTCGGTCCCGCCAGAAGGCGGAGGCGGCACGCTGAATCCGTAGGCCGCCACGTCGATCCCACCGACGCCGTCCGCGGAGAGCACCGCGGGCGGACCATACGCCAATGCCGCATGCGAGAAGGCCTCCGGCCCACTGTCCGCCGCGTCCTGGAAGACCTGCACGAGCGCCAATGCGTGCAGGCCCTTCGCGTCCTCCTGCTCAATGGGAATGCAGAAAGCCGCGGCCGTGGCTGGTGAGTGTTGGCGACCGCCAAGCGGGCAGTCGCGATACGGGTGATATACTTCACCTTTACCGGCCTTGCGGCAGCGGTGGCACAGCGGCTTCGCTCTCATGCTGTCGCGGTCAAAGCCGATCGCGGGGGGGCTGCCTGCACCCACGCGAAACCCCCTCGGATGCTGCTTCCCCCGATGCTGCGGCTGCGGCTGCTGTCCCCCGCCCGCACGGCCACCTCGCACCAAGGCCTTTAAGGCCGCGATCTCCTCGAGGAGCACCGCGTACTCCGACGACGTGACCAGAGCGGAGGGCTTACCGTCCATCCCCAGCACCTGCTTCTCACGTGCCGACGCCCCCTCGTCCGACTGTGCCCATGCCTGGAAGATGGCCACGACGAGAGCCTGTAGCGAGCGGAGAGTAACTCCGCCGAGGTCACCCGCAAGCGGATAACGCACCTTCACCGCCGCGTAGAAGACCGGGTCGAGGCGGTTGTACAATGAGAGCTTGCGGGTCTCGTCGGTGGGCCGCCAGTCAGGAGCGCGGTTATCCCGCACCAGACGTTGCGCACGAGCCAAGATCGGCTGCGGGTCAACGCCCGCGGGATAACGAAGCGCTGCGTGCTCCTGCTGGTGGCTCTCGCGTAAGAACGCCGGCACGCTCCCCTTGATGATGTCGATGAGAGCCCGACGTCCATCTCGGTCAGCTGAAGAGTCCGTGGCCACAGAGTTCCGCTCCACGACGAGGGCCAAGACGTCATAGAGAAGCCCATTCACCTTCTCGATAACCAGAGAGGTGGGGTCGTCGAGGTCAAAGGGGGTCAAGTCCAGCCCGGCGGACTCAAACTCTGTCCGAAGCCGCACCACCAACTCGGAGAGACGGTCGGTGTCGTCAGTGCCACGATAATGATGTTTCTTGGAACCAAGGATATCCTCGCGGATACCCTTGGCCCAAGCCCGATGCAACCTCCCCTTGTAGACCACGTCAACAGCGGCGTGTTGGTCAACAAGATGTTTCCGCAACGCGACAGCGGTGTCGGAGTTGCTGGAAACAGCAGGGGGCACCACAGGTGGAGTGCTAGCGGTCGGAGTGTCCCGAACCGCATCCAAAAGCCGTATAGAGGCGTCCAAGTCGGAGTCCTTCAATAGGCGTTTGCGAGCTCGTGTAGATGTAGCCATACTTCTGAAAGCCAGAGAAAAGATGATGCGCGGTAGCACGTTTGGGTGTTGTGGCGGAAATGGAGAGATGACGTAACGGCAGAACGTGCGGAGCGGCGAAAAGAGCGTGGGGCACTTGCAAAAGTCGGAGTGGTCGAAGGTGTCCGGATCACCAGCCCAAAATACGTAAGCCAGCGGGATCAGTGCAGGCAGAACAACGCAAATGAACATTGCCACAACCGAGCAATAGCAACGCGCGGTGCCCATGACTCGCAGCCGCAAAAGACGTCTACCGTAAAATCATGTCCAAATCCTAGTCGCACCCAAACGCGCAAGTGCGCACCACCTCTTCAAGCGGCTGCTTAGCCAATCATGGCCAAGATAGCAAGTGGAATGAAAACGTGGATGGGGCCACGACCTACCGGAATATCCAAGTACACTAGATATCAGAAACTCCCGTACTCGTGTGGATAAACTGTGTAAGATAAATAAACCCTAAGCTAGATATACCCGGAACGGTCTCGGACGGTCTCGGTGTCTAGCCTACCTGTGACACGGCGTGTGTCACAGTACGAACCTACAGATCAGTCAGCAGTCCAGTGTTGGTCCTAGGGATCTGTCATAGGGGCCTGACCGGGACTCCCAGTCAGGGCTGCCTATACAGATTTCAGCACCAGCCCAAAATACGTAAACCAGCGGGATCAGGGCACGGGCAAAATAACGTAGATGAACATTGCCAAAACCGAGCAATAGCAACGCGCGGTGCCCATGACTCGCAGCCGCAAAAAAGACGTCTACCGTAAAGCCATGTCCCAAATCCTAGTCGCACCCAAACGCGCAAGTGCGCACCACCTCTTCAAGCATGGAGCTTAGCCAATCATGGCCAAGATAGCAAGTGGAATGAAAACGTGGATGGGGCCACGACCTACTACCGGAATATCCAAGTACACTAGATATCAGAAACTCCCGTACTCGTGTGGATAAACTGTATAAGATAAATAAACCCTAAGCTAGATATACCCGGAACGGTCTCGGACGGTCTCGGAGTCTAGCCTACCTGTGACACAGCGTGTGTCACAGTACGAACCTACAGATCAGTCAGCAGTCCAGTGTTGGTCCTAGGGATCTGTCATAGGGGCCTGACCGGGACTCCCAGTCAGGGCTGCCTATACAGATTTCAGCATATTTCAATACTTAACAACTAGCAAACGGCGTTTGTTGTCACTGTAAGAACGCGTAAAAACGGACACTGGAAAACTCCATCGTACCTCGTGACACTGTGCTACCTCTACCGAGGTGTCACTGTCATGTCATTACAGACAGTGTTATTTTAGACACGTCATCAAAATACGGGCATGTGAATTGAAACACCAGATCGTTTTTAGAGTATAAATTTGATGAAACTTTTGCATCGTCAGTCGATGATTGGGTAAACAGAAAACACTATCCCTACGTGATATGAATTATGAGAAAGATCTTAGGATGCATGGGTCGTCATTGGTTCTTTCGCCCATCGTGGGCCCATCTTGGGCCCATCTTGAGTTTACAGTACGCCCCTACCGCGGCTACGGTCACCTTCCTTGGGAGAGTCGAAGGCACACGTCGGGAGCATCGTGGATGTATCACCGAGGCACCATCGGTGCACCTTCGCTTGGCATACTGTAGGCGCGCCGCACCCTAGAAATAATAATGTGTATGACCGATACGCGGACGCGTGGTACCCTAGGTGTCATTTAATTCGAAAGTAGGAACTATTATTTTTAATCTAGTTTTGGGCCCAAAATTAATCCGGAATAAACCCCGAGCCCAATAAATATTTGAATCTTCGGATCCCGCCGAGGATGATTTTGAGGAACTCTCTACGGGCAAGCGGTCACGGACGCATACGCGTGTCGAGTGGGTGTCCTTGCTTCGCGATTCTTCTTTCGACAGTTGTATGCGAAATGTAAAGGAGGTGTGTCCTTCTGGCTACTCCAAGGCGAACACACCACACACCGCGAAGAAATCGGGGGATATCACACACAAGTATAAGTGCTCCTTGGCCAACAAGTGCACAAGTGCACCCTTTTCTTTAAAATCGTACACCGCTCGAACTGCACGGATACGGTGGGTGACGTGTTCTAGTGTGGAGAACACATTCACGAGCAGTTCTATAACAAAGGCCTGAACCCTGGCGTAAAAGCCTATTTGAACACGCACTTGATGAGAAGCGGCGTTGGACCCAAGGCAGTGTTCTCACAAATGAAGGATGACCGAAACTTCACAGCCACACCGTCTTACGCGACAATCAGGACTTATGCCAACAATAATGCGTCTAGAATTTGAGAAGCTCAAGTTATTAATTCTACGGCGACTATATGCTCGAGTGTAAGAACTCCAACTTGTTCTCCATCTCCATCGCGAACCTCGACACCCCTGGAGTGGCGTGTATGTTTGGCGGCCAAGTTCTCCTTCACGACGGAAGCTTCGCCATTACTCATGTGTACAAGGAAAACTCACGCAACAACTTTCCTCCCTTACGTTTCCAAACAGCGGCCACGGAGTCTAGAATTTTCTGGCATCGCCGTACTAGTTAGATCGGAGTGGGGGCTGGAATTTTTCGGCCACAGGGAGACGGAGCTTTGACCACAGGGCGACGCGCAGGTATCAGCGGAACTTGAAGTTTCCTGGCTCCACGGAGACGGATCCAGGACCGCGTCTCCAGATCCGAACATTTTGTTCGAGTAGTCCTATTTCCTGATTTTGCGTCCGTAGGCTCGTCGAGGTGACCATCATGCGATTATTGCGTGGTTGACAAGTCATCCACCACAATTCACATTTACCACCTACTGCGAAAACGAGTCGTGTAGCCGCCGTTCACCTCGTTCGTACTTCGAGTCAGGTGATGCACCACATGTGTAGTCTGCAGTGTGCCAGGTGCCTGCAGGTGTACAACTGCCATCGCGCGAATGATTTCTACAACGAGAGAATTCGCCGAGTCATTCTCACGGTCAAGGAACGATTTGTTCACGATTCGAGGCAGCCTGTCCATCTTTCAGGTTTCATATGTTGAATGGGACATGCAGTAGGCGGAGCTGAGGGGGGCAAGGAATACGAATAAATGAGGAGGATATGGAAGAAAATCTCCAATTTTGAAGGGGTTTCGATATGGATTTGAGGACTAAGATATATATTGACCCAACTAGAAGTATCGATATACCCCGCCAAACCCCTATATCACAAATATCCGTTCGGATGCATGGCCGATAATGCATGGCCGACGAAATATTACGGTGCAAACAAAAAAAGTAGAAGTGGACGCCCGCACCACCATAGTTTCAGCCCCACCCATTATCGTCCTGGCAATGTCTGATTCTCCGCCAGCATGAAAATCTAGCGCAGTTTTCTTTTTGTCGTCCTGCCTACGAGACGAACCCTTCGGGGTGTGCTATGATAGTGGGAGGGCCCCCCCTGGTAGCATAATGTTTGGGGAATAGAAAAGTGCTAAACGGGGAATACTGTATAAATTATGACCATTTCTGGGGAATAGATTATATGTCACATGCCATCTATCGTTTGTACTATCTATGAACTATCACTACTGTACAGTAGGTGTCCACCGCTCGTGTCCACCGCGGAGGTACAAGCGCAAGAGGTTCAGCGTGTGCAATATTTTGCGTCTGGCACACCCCCATTCTTCTAAACAATTTATTGCATGTAGCATGAAGCATAATTTTTTTCCACCATTTGATTCTAAAGCGTTTGTATTCATTAAGTGAATACCTTTCGTTTGAGCTATCGATTGGCCCCATCCGCAACCGCATCAGCTTAGCATTCAGGCGCGACTGCAAGCTAAGTTGGTGCGGTGTGAGATGGTTTCAACCACTTGCGGCTTATTTGCATAATAGGGGTTTTCGTGAGAATCTTCTCACGAAACTTGGCAGTGATATTGTTCATAGCAATATCAGTGCACCCTCAAGAGCATATGGCAAGCCGTTGAGTATAATAAAGACGGCCGCGTGCTGGCATGATGCCTTTTGGGTTTGAAACCCAAACCCAGACATGCCAAACAGCGAAGGGCTTCCCGTGAGTTCCAGCGAACGTAACTTTGCAAAATATATTGATAAGATGTATATATTTCACATTTCTGAAGTGCAAGGTTTGCGATAGCTTGTGCGCGAAGTTAACATATTATTTCTTTGACCCAGATTTATGAGTTTGAATATCACGCTAAAATCTGTGTCAAAGAAATAGTTATACCATTTTGCGCACAGACTTTCTTAGACCTTGTGCTTCGAATATGTCAAAGATAAATATATTGGCAATAATTCTACGCAATTACGTGCGCTAGAACGCACGGGAAGCCGTTTGCTGTTTGTCATGTATTGGGTTTGGAAACATTCGAACCCAAGCCCAATAGATCTGCCAAAGAAATAAATTGATGGTTTTGCCAACAAGTTATTTCAGGCCTTGAGCTTCTGAGAACTGAAAGATATATGTCTTGTAAATATTTGTGCATAGTTTCGCGCGCTATAACGCACGGGAATTACTTTTCAGTTTGGCATGTATTGGGTTTGGGTAAACTCGAACACAAACCCAATAAATCTGCCAAAGAAATAAATTGATGGCTTCGTGCACAAGGCTTTTGAGGCCTTGGGCCTTTGGCAACTAAAAGATATACATCTTAGTAATACTTTTGCAAAGTTGCGTGCGCTGGAACTCACGGGAAGCCCTTTGCTGTTTGGCATGTTTGGGTTTGGGTTTGCGGTTTACCCAAACCCATGATGTGCAGCACGCGTTTTGCGCATAGCTTACATCAGAGGTTGTGCGTTTGAGGGTGTACCAATATTGATGTTAGCAATACAGTACGTTTGCCAAGTATCGTGCGCTGGAACGCACGAGAACCCCTCCGCTGTTTGAGTTTTTATGCGATGTGCATGAAAGTTATAAGCAGTGTCGACAACGGGTACGGGCTCAACCCGGGACCCGTAGCCGGGTCGTCAACTTTCCCAGCCTCCGTCTCCGACGGGTCCGAATTTCATCAGGATCCGATGGGGAACCGTCTCCATCGGAGCTCGTGAAGTCTAGGCTCCGTCTCCGACGGATTCCAAAGATCTCAGGATCCGACGAATACCGTGCCCGTCGGAGCCGGATATTTCCAGGCTCCGTATCCGATGGATCACGAAGATCGCAGGCTCCGGGCGTGCCCGTCCCCATCGGGTCCTAAGATCTCCCAGAGCCGCCTCCGTCGGATCGGGCGTCAAATGGGACTTGGCTGATGGCGTTGGCGTCTTGCGTGGCGTGATGTGCGTGTTCGAAAGGGGAAAATACTGTGACACACGGAATCTATGCGGGTCGTGTCTCGTGTGTGCGTGTCCAGCAAGGAGCATAGCGTATCTGATATTAAATATATAAAATATCATATGCATGAACCATTCCCTTGGGATAAATATTGGTTTGTTCGCTAGTAAGGCCTGTGCTACACCGGATTTTGGTACACTGTCGAGAAGCAAATAAGATTCGTTTCGCCGGGTCATACAGTCTCCACATGATCCGGCGATCATTTTCAGACGAGTTATTAAATCTATAAATCACAGTCCGCGCGATCAGATTAAAATCGACATTCACCTGATCGAACGTGCGAAACGACTTAAAAAGGAATATTTCGGGCAAACGCGCGTCGGTCCGACGTGGACAACATTATAAAAACGTGCTCGTGTCCGCGTCGTTTGAAAAATATAAATGCAGATTTTCCACGTCGAGAACTAGACGACCCGATCTTGAACAGTGTCTGTGATTGGAAAATGCAGCATATTCTAGTCCAGCGATACACGATCTTCGCACCCCAGCTAGCCGATGGTCTCTCTGAACCGTTCCCGTTTTTTTGATCTGATGATCCAGGATTTGTCGCAGGCGACATTTGGGTGACATTTGGTGCAAATGTTGTCCAACATTTGGGACCTCGAAACATTTGGGACCTCGATTTCGAGGTCCCAAATGTTGGACGATTATTTGCTTTTTGGCATTTCACAAATAATGACTTCGCATGACCTCGCATGACATCGCCGGATGACAGTCGCGACAGAAGCCAATGAAATCGCTGCGATCAACACATTTGCTTTCCCAAGTTTCGGTGTAGCACAGGCCTAAGAACTCCATAATTCTTAATTGTGACAAGCGCACAAGTAGACACGCCTATCCTTTCCTAGGGACTATCGAAAATGGCGGCCAACAAAAAGACAGCCTCAATTCAATTGTCGCTGCCGTGCGAAATCGTGAAAAAATATCCAGGTCAAGAGCAGGCAGATTTGAATGTGAAGATAAATATTCCTGGCCATTGGTTCAATGACATGGATGCGGAGGATCGCGCTAAGGAATTTGTATCCACGGCTGTAGAGTATTCCACATGTCGACAGTTCGGCACTGGTCGTAACTCTGCGAAGACCGAGGCCTTACGCTTTCAGGTTAGCTCACGCATCCTCATGTTCTCGTCCCCTCCATCGCGGGAAGAAATAGCCGTTCAAAACGCTCTTTACCCCTATTGAGTCGTCTTCGTGTCACGTCGGTCGGTGTTATCACGTAGGTTGAGGAGGACGTTGCTGCTCAGCCTGACCACGAAGAGTGTGTGTTTGATAGTGAGGATGGTGACAGTGCATGAAACTACGATTGTTTTTTGCTAGAATGTGAAGAAGCCTTCGAACTAGTTGTATTATCATATATTATAACATTGAAATGCCCGATTCTTTTGGTTTTGCGAATGTGTATGCCATAGTGTAGCATCCGTCTCCGTAGGGTTTTATGGGTGTGCAGGACCCGAATAACCCGAACCCGAGGGAGCATGAGGCACACAGGCTCCGGCTCCGTAGGAGCCTGAATAAGTCAGGATCCGATGATTACCGAACCTGAAGGGTTCATAAAATCCAAGCTCCGTTAGTTCCCGTCACCGATGGAGCCTTAAAATCCTAGCCTCCGTGCGAGTCCGTACCCATTCGAGTTCTAGGGTACCAGGCTCCGGCTCCGTTGGAGCCTCAAGGTCTCAGGCTCCGACGGATACGGTTTGGACTCGTTGTCGACACTGGTTATAAGGGCCTATCAGCTTAGCTCGCAGTCGCGCGACTGCAAACTGAGCTGATGAGGCCACGGATCGGCTCAATCAAGAGCTCAAAAACTTCCTAGGAGTCTAAATGATATATCTATGTGCGTTACGAACGTTGGGAAAATGTTTTCCTAATCTAATATACTCGCAAACAGTGTGGGGTATACGTGCAGTGACGCCTTTTTAATTTAATATTCACGGCCGTGAATTCCAGATTCGGGAGGGCGTAAACCGTGTCACGTTTATGTGAGAACTGAAGTCGGCTTGGTTGCAAAGACCTGTCTGGTATTTTCTCCAAGTATTTTCAGACGTGTTCCCAAAGTGACAAAAAACCGTTCGATTGCCAATCGAACGGTTTTTGGTCACTTTGGGAGTGAGATCGTGAGTTTAGGCTTGGTGACAACACGCGAGACAACACTACAGTAATCACTCACCTTTAAGAAAACCGAGATTTGGGGTCAGCCAGCTAATTCCACCAACTTGCGTACCCCCCCCGCCAGCGCCAGCGTCCTATGGAATCGGTAAGAATTAGCAAGTATTTTCTTTCAATCAGCCAGCAATTCTCTTAAAAGTCCAATGATACACACTTAAAAAGGCGACATTTTCAAAATTTTCCGCCTGCGGCGCCAGCACCCATATTTCTTATTTTCGAGGATTCCATAGCTCAAAAAAACCAGCCAGCTTTTCTCGACAACTTCGATACCCCCCCCCCAAAAAAAAGCTGGCTGGTTTCTTATCGCCGGGTTTTCTTAAAGGTGAGTGATCGTAGTGCATTGTGTAGCCTCCCAAAGTGACGCCCAAAAAACCGTTCGATCGGGCGATCGAACGGTTTTTGGTCACTTTGGGAACACGTCTGAAAACACTTGGGGAAAATACTTACTGTCTGATTTGTTAAATATGCAATTTTAACTAAAGGCGGAAGGCTTTCTCTCCGGGAGTGTGCCCCTGTCCAGCGAAATAAAGATCTCTAAGATTGTATACTAATCTGAGTAATCTTTTGCTTCGAAATATTATCACATATTCCTACTTAGTATGTGGGTACCCGTTTCGCAAAGAATGAAAACCCATAGCGCAACTATTGCGGGTTTCAAATTCCTTAAATTCCACCCGCTTCCGCCAAATGAACGCGTCAGCCCACAACGAGATGTGTGGTTGACCGTTTAGTCTGTGCAATTTGTTTAGGGAAATCAACGCATACGAAATACTATTTTTGCTAACGCTTCCCTCATCCGTTGCCCAGGCTCTCTTGCAACGCGGCGAGCGCGCGAATGAGGGAAGAAACGCCTAGCGGAAACGTGGACGCGGTTGACATCCGCGTTTCCGCTAGAGGTGAAATTGCACTGCCAAACGGCCAGTATGTGTTTATTATGCTTATATGATATGCGTGATATGTTCATGCTGTGCAGGATGCGTCCCTGTTGGGCGTGAGTCGAGTTGGCTGGCTCGAATCACGCCCATTACCCCGGCCCTCACAAGAACCGTCCAGCATCCTAGATTCCGAACGGATCTTGCTTCCAACCCTTTCTAATTTAAGCAGAATTGCCTGCACACTCGGTATCGTGGTCAGGAACTCGTAGAATTACGTATCTGACAGGGTAGCACTTCATTTTTGTCGCATGATCTATTATTGTTGTCGCACCATGCGACACAGCAATTATATTCTGGGACGACAAAAGGGAGTAGGGGGCTCATTATTGTCGCAGTGCGACAAACAGGGAGTGGGGGGCTCATTATTGTCGCAGCGACAAAAAGGAGACTGATATTTACGGCCAGATTATTTACGGAAATTATACAGCAGATTCGGGTGTGGGGAAATTATACCCACGTTTACGGAACTATGCATACAGGCTGGCAATATTTAATTTTCAAAAACACGGGTTCACTATTGGGCAAGCCTGGCAGGACACACGCGGGACTACAAGCACAAATTTTTAGGAATCACACGTTAAGAATCAGACGCGGGACCACAAATGTAAAATACAGTATTGACAAAAATGTTACTGCTATCAATTATGCACAGCGGTGCAAAAGTATCAGCTCAGGAAAGATGTTCCAGCTATGGTCCTATCAAGCTATCGAGCTTGCACTGGCAGGTGTTGCTCTCACTTTGCAGCTTCTGCTGCAATTTTCTGTCGCATAGTCCTCGGACGGTTGGCCGGGAAGGCTTCCTCGTTCAAGGTAAAGATGTCAAGCCCATCCCGAAGGTGATACCCAGCCAAGATGTGCGGGCAGCACTTGCAGCGCCAGAACCACTTGCAAGAGCAAGCATCCCCATCCAGTGGGCAAGAAGGATCGTCCACGTTGAAAGTGAGCTCCACGATGTCATCGGAGTACTACGGATAATGTCGAGGCTTCGGAAGAAGTTGCGGGGATTTTCCCCGCGAACCAGTTGACGAAACTTGCTCACACGTAGATCACTGAGCAGTTTGCCAGACGGGGTCTTATTCATGTAGATGAAGTCGATGCCGTGGATGCGGGTGGGGTACAAATAGAAGTTGGATGTGCCAGCATCAGCGCTGACTAACTCGCATGCCATATTCAGGAAGGGGATGGGATAGATCCCAGAAAGACCGTGAGAGAAGGTCTCCTTGTTCTTGAAGGCACGGGAATTCAGTAGCGCCGGAACCGATTGTGTGAGAGTTTGGTAGTGGGTGGCATTCATAGGAACTAGTCGGCGATCCTCACGATGCCCACGTTCATCGGACTGCATGGTGGCCATAATCCCGGGAATGGTGCTAGCTCCCCGAAAGATCATGATGTGCTCCCCGTGCGTAAAGTTGCGTACGGACACTATGAACTCCGTGAGGCCTAGCAGTTCCCATTCCCGTTTAGCAACGTCGGCGATAACCTTACGCATCTCGAGAGTGAGAGCACCCTCAAAAATCAGACGATCGTCAATGATCTGATCCCATAAGTCCAGTACATCCATCGGCTTTGACGGTGAAAACGTTTTGAGGAGCATGGCTGGCGTATTCTCGTCGAATGTTTTCTCCCAAAACCAGATTGGTCATGGCGATTGCGGGGCCAAACTGATCACTCCTGACAGAACGTGCAAACGAACAAAGGGAAGTCAGTAACATAATAAAAGAGTCAGGCTAACGTAAACAGGCTGACAAGTAGGCAGGGCATTCACTAAAATGTATACAGCGGATAAACCTCCGGAGCCATGGGGTACAAGCCCATGGTCGTAAGGCGCGGAAAAGTCGCCTTCGAACCGATCAACGGAACTGAACGAAGGTTGATTGACTGATCCTTACTTTTTAATCCGTGTGTACACACAAAGTGGCAAGTATCTCAAGGTATGGCTTACGCGAGGTCGACTTTACACAAAACTTCGGAAAATAATTTTATTCGATAAACATGTCGCTTAAACCAATCTAAACATATTGCGCACTCTGGGTATACAATTGACCCAGGCATTGAAAAGTTATGGCCGATACCGCTCGGTTACCTCCCATACTTAACCATACTTAAGTGCACACTTCAATCGCATTTATCTCACGATCTAGAAAATCGGAAGTTTTGTGTAAAGTCGACCTCGCGTAAGCCATACCTTGATTTCTACTCACCGATTGCTCAACGACTGACAGGAGGGCAGTAGTTCGAACAAAAGGAAACAAACATTTAAAGGATACAGGAGACGCGAGAAGGGGGGAAACCGACACCTTTCATAGGAGACGATGAACGAG
The DNA here is from genome assembly GCA_001247695.2 of Cymbomonas tetramitiformis. Taxonomy (NCBI): domain Eukaryota; kingdom Viridiplantae; phylum Chlorophyta; class Pyramimonadophyceae; order Pyramimonadales; family Pyramimonadaceae; genus Cymbomonas; species Cymbomonas tetramitiformis. The sequence continues at coordinate 62,832 of LGRX02001291.1, forward strand.
GCGTGACGCTCTTGGTGAGATGCCCATTGGGAGAAGGAATCAAAGTTGTCGGGCATGGAATGGCTGCGAACATAGTCAGTGAGCTGGGCAACGGTGTCAAGGGCTTGGCTATCGGCAACTTTCATTCGGGTAACATAGTTTTGTACTTGCTTGAGAGTCGGCAGCTCAGCCTTCATTTGGTCAGTCCCATCCCAGAACTTCTTCACGACAGCATCGAGGGCGAGTGAGGGCTTTCCACGGTGGAGGGCAGCAATATCGTCCAAGGTGGATCGAAATCGTGCAGGGATGCCAACCTCTGGCACGCTGGAAAGTGAAGTGCAGTGGGGGTAACCGTTTTGGAAAACATCCCATAAATTGGTTTGGGGGTCCAAGACGTATTTCTCGGCATATGGGCAAGCAAGGCCGTCGGCGGTCGCGTGGGTGTTGCAGCCGTACGTGCGTGAATATTTGGACTGGGTGATACGCCTCAACCGGATCCCGGATTCCTCCCCTTGCTTCCGGTGTTCTTGGAAAGAAGACAGAGGGATCCGCCCGGCCAAACGGATCCACGGTGAACGGTGAGATGGAACCTGCAAAACACGAGCAAACTGTCAGCATCAAAGAAAAACGAACACGGAAACATGCACAGCAAGCCCGGTCAGTCCTGGCGAAAGGCAGGACAGGAACAAATTGGCAGGACAGGAACAATTTGGCAGAACAGGGAAAACGCTTGACCTGGTTCGTGGAAGCCGGAGCGGGAGGGGCTGGAAGGACGGTCTCCATGCCCGTGCTTTTCGCCTTCTTAGGCACCGGGCTTTTCGAAGGAGAGTGGACGGGCTGACTGGCAAGCAGAGGGTTGTGCGGAGGCGAGTACGCAGGCAGGTTGCCCGCCGACTGCAACGGTTTGCGGGCAGGCGAAACATTTTGCTGGCCAGAGGAAGGTTGGAAAGGTTGACGGACGCGAGAGTCATCTCCAGTCTGCACCCCCACATGAACGAACCCAGTGAGAGTGGAGGGCGTGGTAGGAAAGCGGGAAACACAGAAAGGCAACCTGCAGGTTTTCGTGTGACCATTCCTCGGAAATGTCAAAAGTTCGAACCGCTGGAACGAAAGATGTGGCGGTGCCACAATACAACTGCACAGCGCGTAAAACGCGCTCGTGCATTGGCCGTTCGTTCTCAGAGTTCATTGCAGTGTGGGAGAGAAATTATCTGAAAGAAAATTAGTCCACGAAGGATGTGGAAGTCGCAGGATCGCACTGGTCAAGGAATTAAAGGAGCGGGCACGCAGGTTACCTTAAAAGCAGAATCCTCTGCGAAAAATATCTAGAGGATTGCCGGCTCCTCTAGAACACGTCCCATATCCTGTTCTGCGCTGGAAGATGCCAGCGCAGAACATGCGGACAGTCTGGCGGGCGGGCAAAATATCCAGGGTGGAGGGACGGAGCTGGCGGGAAGGTGGTCATGGGGAATGTGAAAAATATCCTTTGCGGGCGTAAAAGACGGGGCGGAAGAAGTGTTTTTTTTAAAGTACGTGCTGTCTGCCAGGTGTGCGGAGACAGTCGCGGCGGCTTGAACAATGAAGAGTTCTTCAAGATGCGACGTTCAAAAATACTTTGACGTGATCCGCATGGTCGTTGCCATCGATGACCCCGCTCATGTGGGATGCCGATTGGTTGTCATGATCCGGGGCTCGGGTGGGATGTGCGATTATGCGATGGACCGGTCACATGTCTGGTACCATGTCTGGATGAAGATAGCGGATGGAGATAGCGAAAATTCATAATGAAAGTTGATGACAGTGTTTCGGGTGTGGCATTCAACTGTGACACTGTAATCTTCGTCGCACACCCATGCCATGTCAGCATGTCGCGAGGTGAATTTTTTTTGTCGTGTCGCAAACCCATGCCATGTCAGCATGTTGCGAAAGTCTGGAACCAGTCGCATCGCATTTGTCGCGAGGAAGCCATACTTAAGGGCTTTTTGTGGTGCAGTTTTTTAATTTACCGATATATAAATCGAAACTGATCGCGTCGCTGATTGGCTTATCCAGCGTCTGCAAAACCATCTCGTTTTTGTCGTGCGATCCCTTTCCCTTGTCGTCCCATATGCATGGTGCCTATCTCAGGCGCTCGCACTTCTTATTGGCGGTTATGGGCGATCAGTCCAAAACATCTCATGTAAAACACCCTGAAATCTGTAGCACGTGCTCCTTCTATAATTATACAAAAAAAACGTGCTCCTTGTACGTGCACAGTCAGCTTATGGTATTTCGCGTGTGACCCATATTCATGGAGTTTATCTAATCTCATGGCTTCTCTGATTGGCGATTATGCGCGATCGGTCGGAAATATCTTTTATACGCCATCTGAAATCTGTCGCGCTCATAAGTTCTGCATGAATATCCATAATTCGATACTACGCCCAGGAATATTCTATGCGTCTCTGATTGGCGGCAATGCTCGATCGATTTGTATAACTCTCCTGCTTGCCATCTTAAGGTGACCGGTGTGGACTGCAATATAATTATATATGGGCGGTTACTCCCGATCTGTCGGGGAAATCACACTGTTTCCGTAAAAAAGGGCCCCAAGGTGGACAGTTCTGGTAGTATCGTGTATGTCGATGTCACTTTTTCCAGGAAAACCTGTTTCGCTCCTATAAGGGAAACGCAGGACCTTGCAGCTTTTTTTGAAAAAGCTGCGAACCGTCGGTGTATAATGTTGAGTATAATCGGATCTGTTTGCGACACGACAGAAAAAATACACCTCGCGACAAAAAAAAGGCGCTTCCATCTGACAGTTCAATGAAAGCCACGTACCTGGTTCACTGAAAGCCCCGTATCTGGTTCAACGAAAGCCACGTATCTAGTTCAATGAAAGCCCCGTATCTGGTTCAACGAAAGCCCCGTAATCTCGCTTGCGCAAAAAAAGTTGTTCCTAACACTTATTACGTAGAATGTATATGGAAAGTTATGTTGTGTTAATGCCCTGTGTGATAAATGTGATAAATACCCCGGTTTTGGCCGTAGCTTAGGAGATGTGGAAGCGTGATACGTTTTTTTCTACTCTGAAGAAGCGAAAGATTTGATATCGAAAAAAGCGCAAGAGTTTCACACACAACTGTACAAGGGAGTGGAAAGCAAGGGCAACGCACCTTTCATTTTTATGGAGAATCTTTTACCGTGTCCTCTTTCTTGAATAGAGGACAATAAAAGGCATATCATCAGTGTGTTCAATAGTACAACGACGCCCGCCGTTGTCGCAAGAAAGGCACACCCTGCTGTACTTTTTCGGAGGCTTCCTCATGTTTGCAATAACAAAGTCAACAGGTGGGGTGGGGGAAACATACTACAAACGGTGCTACTAGACGCATGCGCGTGTGATATGTAATATATTCCCCAGAAATGGACAGAATTTCTATTCCCCATTTAGCACTTTTCTATTCCTCGAAAACCTTTCCCCCGACCCCCCTGTGATTTATTCACTTTGCCTGCACAGCAGGGCTACACCACCCTAGTTGGAAAAAGTGCAAATGTCGGCCGCTGCGGGCAGTGGCCATTTACTGAAAATGCCCGCCGCAGGCGAAAATTTTGAAAAAAAAGAATATTCCTTCCAAAAAATCCCTCAATTCTTAATAGGAAATTTAACAATCACTACAAATGAGGAATATTGTCAATATTCTCCTTCATACCAAATACTAGTATCATCATCAATAAAATATAAGATACCATGAAATCATAAGGTACATTGTTTCACTCCATAAATGAGAATTTGCTATCTTCCTTCAAAAGTCGGTCAATACCTTCTGACACGGTGTGAACCTTAGCGCGGATATCTGAGGTTGTGAAATGCCACTTCGTCGGTCCACCAAAATGATGATTCAGGGCGTCCCGCACAAACTTATCTGAGCGATGGGGAGCTGGTGCATTCCAATGCACCACACTCTCCATTATGAGACCATCCTGAGTCAAGTGTCTCTCGCTTGCTGCTTGCTTGGCTTGGACTCGGAGCGAACAGCTTCTGCAACAGACTGCGGCATCGTAGAAAGTGAGACTTTGATTTCGTCCGTGACTAAACTTAAGTTTGTCATTATCGCAATCAAAATGAGCAGTTGCGTCAAATGACGCGTGGTGAAAACAGAAGGCGCGTTAGAAGCGTTTGACAACGAAGCTGAACCCTCGAAATCTGAGCGTGTACGCTTTGGCGAAGGAGGTTCAGTTTCGGTTAAGTCGAAAGCCATCGATACAGGATCTTCGACAATATCTGCTTCTTCTACACTAGGAGATGGAGCGGGTGCGCGACTGGAAAAGAATGTGCTGACGGAAGGGGCCTCTGCCGCAACATCAAGTTTGTGCTTTCGCGCGACGTGATCATCCATATTGTCTTTTCTACTAAAGCACTTGACGCAGAAGCGGCATTTGAAAGACATGCTTCGCTACACGCCACCGACGTACCCCACGCAGGAGCACACGCTTTGATGTTCGAATATTGTCAGCTGACTGCTATCTGTTGTGCAGACCGCACGTAATCTGTCGGCAGGCCGCACGGAAACAGAGTGAATTCACTTCTCACAATTCAGTGAAACGAAGGCGACTGCGTGTCACTCGCCTGTCGACTGTGTCTTGTGAAGTCCAAGATACTCATACTGTTGAACTGTCGTGTGTCACTGTAGCGTGTAGGGAACATCTCATCATCTTCGATCTTGACATTATCGATCATCGGCGCGCGCCTTACAGTACTAGTTACTATTAACTGTCTCTTCGTCACTTGCAATTTATACCTTACTTTGCCCTCCGGGCCCCTGAAATCACCTTACATGGCCTAATCTCGGGGGTTCAGGCCCTTGAAATCACCTTACAATTTACACCCCTGAAATTACCTTACTAGGCCCTCCGGGCCCTTAAAATCTCCGTTCCGCAACAGCCCTACGGGCCCTTAAATCGCCCTTGCGCCGGGCCTTTCAGGCCCTTCGGGCCAAATCCCTTATTTTTTAGGCCAAATCCCTGATTTCTCGGCGGCTGCAAGGTAGCCGCCGACAAGCACTTTTTCCAGCTAGGTACACCACTCCTACGTAGGCCATTCAAGGTCCTTATAATATCGGCGTAAATGTTTTATTAATACATGTGAGCTCTTGAATGCACCTGCACGTACAAGCTTGTTTTTGGTGTGCCGACTTACATTGCTGATTCCGCGAATCGCCAACTATTACACGTGCACGATGAGTGTCATGGGTGAGTGCGTGTTCTTCGAGTTGGGCAATGATTCCGACTTATGTCACGTTGGGCTGAAGCACACAAGCAATTCAATATACGTAGACTGCCAACGTAACACGTCGAAATGCCTTAGCAACACTGCGACCGCAGCTAGGCGATCTAGTGCAGCTTCTACGAACCCTTGTGTTGCCGCCGATCATAGTTGACAATTAGCACACCTTCAGGTGCCTGACATTCAATCTCTAAAAACATATCACTAACATGGCCGTATACATGCTACCATAGTATACGACTGCAAGTTACATTATAGTAACATTTCAGTTCGCGCATTCATCAAGACTGTGCATTTACATCTATATCATTGGCATATTGCCACATTCCAGGTTTCTCCCCCATGCGTGGAGCGCTACATTCGCCCCCGCCCAGGTTCCTTTCGCACACTACGCATCTGCTGCAACATGGCTCGATACAATCCTAGTTCCTCTTCTGCCTTTTTGGCTGCTTTCGTCATCTCCTCCTGGTCCGAGCACACGAATATTATGAAATGGATGTAAGGATCGAAATCACATATGCATACACCCGCACATATCAACCATTTGTTTTTTGGGATGAATCAACGTGCCCCCTTTGCACTGACAAAAACATACATTGCAGTTTCGCTGTGCAGATCATAGATATGAACTCCAGGGCCCAGCTGTATGAAAACAACGAAGACGAGAGTTCAATATATTCTCACTAGCATGCTTTAGCAAGCGGCGGACCTGGAGTCTATGGACTTGTGAAGATTGGCGCACCACCTCATTCTCCAGCATTGAAACCTGCACCAATTGCACGCGGCTTTCAAGATCTGGTGCCCGCCAATCACATCGGCACAATTCGAAATGCGCCTGCTGGCTTCGAAAAGGCCTTGACACAAGACCCCCTCATCTTCACTGGAGGAGGCTCCCGCCGGATGGTCTCACCGTCGGGACCACCGCCCTGCCACGCACCGCCAGGAGCAGCACCAAATGAAGCACCAATCGACATGGTCAGCTCTTACTGCTTCGCTGCCGCACAGCTTGCAGGAGGGAGATCCCAATTGAAAATAGCTTTTTGGGGGTTATCATTGCTGTAGATTCACATTCTGTCTCTGTAGCATAGACCCTCTCTCGAAGCGTCATGCCGGCTCGCCTCGGCGCGCGGAGTCTGTCTCGAAAGGCAGACCTAGGCTCCTTGCAGTGCCCAATCAGCTCACCTTGTCTTGGGGGGGCTCTCTCGCACTGGAAGGCCTCGACCCCTCCAATCAGCTCACCTTGTCTTGGGGGGGCTCTCTCGCACTGGAAGGCCTCGACCCCTCCAATCGTCGCTGAAAGTCAATCACTTTGATGCGCTCATTTTGCAGCTGCTGAGCTGCAACGGCAGACGGGCCAGGGTCTTGCTGAGAGCTCGCATCATCGCAGTCACCGCTGAGTGCGTGCATGCCGAGGCGCAATCTTAAATTAGCACTTCATGCATGCCCAAATCTCTCTGAGATCTCTGTGGCAACTCCAAGTCTTTGTGTTGAAATCGTGTGAGCTGCACACTGCCAAGTGACACCCGAGCGTTGATCCCACATGAAGCTCGCTCGCCATGTGTGAGCGTGTGGTGTATCCTTGCACCTACTTGCACCTATGTGTGTGTGTGTGTGTATGCTTATCCTTGCGAATCCTTTGGCACCCCGTAGCCACAGGAGACTGCACTATGTACCCTCGCCGGGGATCAAAGGATTCAGCACACACTTCGGGACACTCATCCGGATTCTCCGGAGCTCACTAGTGAAGAATGGGACCCCCTAAGCCTCGCTGAGCCACCCAAGCCCCTCTGCATCTGCACCACCAGCGCACTGCCGCCTTGTGCCTGAAGCCGGTCCATCCCTGCCCCCTATGTGTGTGTGTGTGCGTGCTTATCCTTGGACCGACTCCTTTGGCATCCCGTACCCACAGAAGACCGGGTGCACTATGTACCCACGCCCATGTGTGTGTGTGTGCTAAACTAAGATTGGGCATGCTTAGCGGATCAATCAGTCAAAAAGCTTTGACTAGGAGCGGTTGGCCCACGCCCACCAACCATCGCCACTGGAAGGACGAGCCACCGGGGCCCCGCGTCCCTTGCGTGTGCGTGCCCCCCCTTGAACCGCTTTCTTTGGCAACCAGTATCCACACTACCAGAGTCCCACAGAACCGTACGTAGCTAGGGACGCATTTGCCGCCCCGCAGGTGGGAGACAGTGGCTAAGGGGCGATATGCATCGAGGGGGCTGCGGCTACTTAGGTTCGCGGTCGTCGCTTCCTCCTCCATCAGCCGGGTCTTGAATAACGCCACCAGCTCCTCCAACTTTTCGGTTTCGACCTGTCAGCAAAGATCCACGGCAAGAGACCACTGTAATGCAGCAAAATGGCAGCCCGAGCAAGAGATGCCGCATCGGCGCACAGAGCATAGGATTTAGGGATCGAATGGACATACTTCCAAGACGCGGATGTCCTCATCATTCCCCGGTCCTGACAGTGCCCCACAGCTCCTAGTCTCAGTTGCCAGCTCTGCACGCCGAGGTGGCCGCGGGCGCTCCCCTGGCGGGATTCGGCAAAGTGTGGTGTGCCACGTGATACCTCACTGTATGCCTACGCTGGGCCTTCACGTGTTGCGCACGAGGGGCGGGAGGGAAGCAGGTGCCGCGGGCCAGGAGCCTGGTGGTTTGCACACCCGAGCCGCCAGCAGCCACTTGCTGCTGCAAAGCGCCGATGATCATCTCCTGTTCAAACTCCCATTTTGTGAGGAATGAGTCACAAAATGAAAGCTGGTACCTTCACTTGCAAGGCAAGGCTGCAGCAGCTGTGAAGACGCTAGCTGGCGCTGAGATGACGCTGGGGGGAAGGCCTGCGGACCGCCTCCAGTGTGAGATGTCAGAGCAGCGCACCTGACGCTTGATCTGCGTCTCGAGCTGTTGGATCACGGACTCCTGTTCTGCAAGCTTGCCTTCGAGGGCCTGCGATGCTCAGTCGAGAAGGGAGCTATCAAGTCAGCATGTGGCATGCGCCCAACATGCAGATCACCCAGTCACCAGCCACGGCCCCTCCCAAGGTGCCTGCAATGTCTCGATCGCCGCCGTCCAAGCACGTCGCCGTCGGCCACTGCCATGCGGACGAGGCCTCACCTGTGCTGAGCTGCCGACGAACTTCTCTTTACGGCCTGATACGGCTCTGTGCGAGGCACTCCCAGAGTTACCAGACCCTCCCTCAGACGCAGCCCCGCCCCCTTGCTTCCGCGCCTTCGTCAGCTCCGTACGCAGCGCGTTGATCAACTTGTCGTCATTCTCAGTCTTTTCAATCAGCGTGTGAATCTGACCCTTCAGGCTTTTCAGCTCCGCCTGCCACGTGGTCACGAAGTCCACACACAAGCCAACTTTATCGCCTGCATACATCTGCAGTGGCTGCAATCAAACATTGCTTGCTGGCTTGGCGCGAATCTCCGCTTGTTGAACACGCGGCATGGCAGCGATGATGAGGGGGGTGGAACTGAGTGTGCACCTCCACGGCACTCTTGCGAGCTGTAGCTGCATCTTGCCTCTTTTTTGCGGCTGTCGCCTCCTCGCGCGCCGCATCTAGCTCACTCTGCCACCTCCCCTCCCTTCTCCCTCAGCGCCGCATCTAGCTCAATCTGCCACCTCCCCTCCCTTCTCCCTCAGGCGCATCCTCAATCTGCCGCGCCGCATCTAGCTCAATCTGCCACCTCCCCTCCCTTCTCCCTCAGCGCCGCATCTAGCTCAATCTGCCACCTCCCCTCCCTTCTCCCTCAGCGCCGCATCTAGCTCAATCTGCCACCTCCTCCCTTCTCCCTCAGCGCTGCATCTAGCTCAATCTGCCACCTCCCCTCGATGCTGCTGATTTGCCTCCTCGTGAGGGCTGGGATGCAGGCGGCTGGCTCCTTGTGTGGATGTGAGCAGGCATCACTCCATTGCCACAGGAGCACCGGGTGTCCCGGGGCAGTGGGAGCGAACACCTCCAGCTTCTCGATTTGACTCTTGCGGTCTTTTTCGAGCTTCTCAATGTTCTTACGATACAGCGCTTCGCCGGCCTTTCTCACGGGCGGCGCGTCTTCCCCAGACCCCGTGACCCCTCCTCCAGCCACCGTTGCAGCACCTCCTGCAGCCCCTGTGCCCCCCTCACCCGCCTGAAGGAGCTTCTCCTTCAGATCCTTCACCTTCTCCTGCACGCACAAAAAATAGGCCCGTCAATGCTGCCGTGCTTGTATTTGCACACTCCTCGGATGCCCGGGAGCGCCCATCCTCGGACGCCCGGAAGCGCCCATCCTCGGACGCCCGGAAGCGCCCATCCTCGGATGCCCGGGAGCGCCCATCCTCGGATGCCGAGTCGCGTCAGTGAGATGCTTCGATGGCGAATCACAGTGACGGCCGATGAGATCCTGCGGGCAGCACCTTGAGGAGACTAATCTGCTGGGCGCGCCCGCGCCACTCGCCGCCCTCGAGAGCTCGTTCCAGAGGCACGTCCTCTCCGAGCTCCGCCTTCAGCACACGCTTCATCTTGTCCAGATCCGCCTGCCACGTCAGCTCGGTTTAGCGGTCATTCTCGAGCCATAGTAATCACCAACAGCCGGCAGCCGCCCCGTGCACGGTGAACCGGCAGCAGCCCCGTGCATGGCGCGCCGGCAGCACAAATTGGAGGCACATCCGTCACACACGGGATGCAGGTGATGCCGCAGCATGCCCGGAGGTGGCAGAGTGAAGCGAGCCCTACGGCATCAGCCGCTGCCCCTACGGCATCAGCCGCTGCACCTACGGCTTGCTGATTCCTCCACGGGGCCAGCCTCTGCCCACCTTGAGCTGAACTTGTTTTGATGATTCCTTCTCCATGCGTGACGCAACAGCCGTGTACTTCTCCTGCAGACCACTTCGCCTCAGCCTTCCTCACACGCGGCCTTTGTTCAGGGTGCAAGCACGCATGTGGGATGCCACGTTTAAACGCTCATGTGGGATGCCACGTGGAAGCGCGCATGTGGGATGCCACGTGGAAGCGCGCATGTGGGATGCCACGTGGAAGCGGTCGTGCGGGGTACCGCGTACACAACTGCTCATATGCCGCGTACACGACTGCTCACATGCCGCGTATGATCGCGCTCCGCTCCGGCACTTGCCATTGGCCATCTTGCGCTTGAAGCACCTCCGAGAGGCAAGTCTGAGCCTCTCTCTGGGCATTGGACATCGGGGCACAGGGCTGCTGGGAGTGAGGGGCAACAGCAGCACTGGATGAACTAGTCGGACCTTCCACACAGTCATCTGTCCCCGAGCCTCCTCGGCCTCATCCGCCGCCTCCTCAACCATTTGCCGGCATATACCCTGCACTCCACACCAATCCGCCGCCTCCTCAACCATTTGCCGGCATATACCCTGCACTCCACATGAATCGCGGTCGCGCGCCGCCCGTGATGGACACAGGTCGGGGAACATAGGCAAGCGGTGATGTGCAAGGCCCGCTTGCCAGGTCCACTTGCCAACTCTACAAGGCCCGCTTGCCAGGTCCACTTGTCAACTCTGCAAGGCCCGCTTGCCAGGTCCACTTGTCAACTCTGCAAGGCCCGCTTGCCAGGTCCACTTGTCAACTCTGCCGTGCGCCTCCTGCATCTGACTGTGCGCGGAAGCTGCATACCTAGAGCCAATGGCCTCGGTCTGAAGCCGGGTCGGAGGTGCCGGGATGGCCTCGGTCTGAAGCCGGGCCGGAGGTGCCGGGATGGCCTCGGTCTGAAGCGGGTCGGAGGTGCAGGATGGCCTGGGTCTGAAGCCGGGCCGGAGGTGCCCAGATGGCCTCGGTCTGAAGCGAGGGTCGGGTATGCCGGGATGGCCTCGGTCTGAAGCCGGGTCGGAGGTGCCGGGATGGCCTCGGTCTGAAGCCGGGTCGGAGGTGCGGGATGGCCTCGGTCTGAAGCCGGGTCGGAATATGCCGGGATGGCCTCGGTCTGAAGCCGGGTCGGAGCTGCCGGCTGCAGGATGGCCTGTTCGGTCTGAAGCCAGGTCGGAGAGTGCGGATGGCCTCGGTCTGAAACGGGTCGGAGGTGCAGGATAGCCTGAAGTCTGAAGCAGGTCGGAGAGTGCGGGATCTTCGGTCTGAAGCCGGGCCGGAGAATGGGATGGCTCGGTCTGAAGCCAGGTCGGAATATGCCGGGATGGCCTCCGGTCTGGCTTGGTCGGAGAGTGCGGGATGGCCTCGGTCTGAAGCCGGGTCGGAGGTGCGGGACCAGCCTCGGTCTGAAACGGGTCGGAATATGCCGGGATGGCCTCGGTCTGAGGCTTGGTCGGAGGTGCCGGCTGCCGGGATGGCCTCGGTGCGAAGCCGGGTCGGAGGTGCGGGATGGCCTCGGTCTGAAGCCGGGTCGGAGGTGCGGGATAGCTCTCGGTCTGAAGCCGGGTCGGAGGTGCCGGGATGGCCTCGGTCTGAAGCCGGGCCGGAGGTGCCGGGATGGCCTCGGTCTGAAGCCGGGCCGGAGGTGCCGGGATGGCCTCGGTCTGAAGCCGGGTTGGGCGTGCCGGGATGCCCTTGGATATGTGCATGGGCGGGAGGGGGTGAACAATTCAATACTCTCGGAGTCTGTGGTGAGGGGAGGGGTTGAACACCTGGATGCTTTCGGGGTCTGCGTCGGGCGGTGGCATCTGCTTCCCCAGCTTCTGCTGAGCATTTGCTTGGGCAAGCTCTGATGATAGCTTGGCGGTCTTGGCCTTCTCCCGCTCGAGGGCTAGTGTCACTTGCCGGTTCTGCCCCAACACATGCTTCAAGGTGAGGCCCGCAGCGTTTACCTTTCGTAAGGCACCGGTGCGGTGGTGTGCCCCAATGGCCACAACTTGAGCCCACCACAACTTCAAGCCACATCCAGACAGCCTCGGGCAGCTCTCTGTGCCAGCAGAAAAAGGTAGTTACGCCAATGCTCCTGGCCCGCCCTGGGCCAGGGAAAATAGGGTATTACACCCCGGAGGCCCCGGGAAGCTCGTGCCAACGTTGTACCCGTGAGAAGCGACACAGCTCTCGCGCCATCAAACTTAGGGTATGCCCATGACACACTAGGCAGAGCACATAGGGATAACAGCCTCTGAGAAGGATGGCATTCGCCCTGAATACCATCCCAATCGAGAGGAACAGCAATTGCAGTTGTTAAGGTTGTTTTGTAATCTATGCCGTGCAAACAACGGTTTTCTGCAGATTCGTTCGGTAAACATCAACATCTCAATACGATGGACCATTCTACCAAATGAATTCGCAAATTATGTAACCTGGTGCAACAGTATAACAATAAGGTGGTGGCCAAAGGTAACGCTTTCGGTGGCTTGGCTCAGGTGAACCAGTTGCACCCATAAAAACGACAACGAGTGCCACGCCACAGTGACGTCCGCGAACGTGGATGCTATCATGGAGGGCACGTCTTCCATGTGCGAGAGACGATGCATTTTCCACCACCCTGCCAGGCTGCTCGATATGGCCGGATGTGAGTTGGAGCGCACAGCACACAGCGCACGGCCCACAGCGAAGAAGGCCCCCCTCTTCATGAGTGCCGAACCTTCTTGGCAAGCTCTGTCAGCTTCGAGCCTTTCACGTCGTCACGGATCAGGTCCTCCGCAGACGAAAAGTTAGCGCCGCCCTCCATCATACTGCGCACCGCCGCCAGCTCACGATCCTTCGCCTCCAGCTCCATCTGCAGCTGCACCTTCTCCTGCTCAGCCTGCGACACCTGCAGCACACCGGAATCCCTTCACAGGTGAGAACTGCTACTCGACTCTCGCGAAAAGTACTTTGCGTATTGGCCGAGAGCAGCTCGAGTTTTGACTGCCTTTTGAGGAAGAGCATATCAGAATGGAGCAAATCCACCGAGTCGCCAGCAACTGCGAGACGAGCAACTCGACCTACACGCCGAACGAAGTGATGCCCTAGCCACCAGGCTGCCCCAAAACTCCATCGGCGGCTGCCTAGGAATATGGGTGTACGTGTGTGCACACGCCTGGCCCGCGCCGAATTCGAGGCGTTCGGTACACAGAGAACGAAAGGATTGAGTGTCTGCACTGCACGCCCTTGCCACGCGATGGGATGCAGACTTGGGCATCATCGCCTGCTGTTTGTATCCGTTTATATTAAGGATTGCAGCAGCTAATATCGAGGATGGTATCAGCTTATACATTTCGCAAGTGTTGTATCGGCCCGAGCACGCAGGCTGGTCGCGCAGCGTCGCGACCGCGAGGCTGGGTCGTCGCTCCAACCTCCATTCCGACTGCACTACGCGCTTGGCGAGGGCTGAGCACTTGATGCTCGCCCATATAAACAGGCAGCGGCAGCCAGAATACGTCAAGACCCTTTCCCAGAGGTGTCCATCACTTTTGGAAAGACTCAACTCGGCCTGCAGCGACTCTAGCCGAGCCCTTAAGACTGACGAAAGGGGGGCGTGAAGAAGTGACTGCAGGGATATTCGAGGGATACACGTCAGATTCGAAAATAGCTCCCAATAACGGGCGCAACAAAAACAAGGCGGGAGCACATGGTACAGTGGAAGGCACTCGGCGGCTGGCGCGAGTCCGAAAGCTGTAAAGACGGGGAGAAGATGAGGCGGCGCCCTAAGCGTCGCGTCTCGCGCGACATACCTGCTTGAGGGCTCCCCAGTCAAAGTTCTCGGGCCCCGACAGCCCACCGTGGTGGAAGACGTTCTCGGAAGGGTCCTGGAAGCAGCGCACAGGTTCCCTCCAGCTGACGTGATCGCCCGCAGCAGCGTAGGAACTATAGGCTGATAACTGAAAGCGGAAAACAACCTCCTTGCAAATTGGTGCTTTTCCTGTTTTGAAACGGTGCGCGTAGTTCGGACAGAAAGAGGCCGACGGTCGCATGGAAGTCTCGAATTTTGTAATTGTTCGCGTGTCTTCCGTCGTGTGTAGAGAGAAATAGAGGAAACGCCGAAAGCCTTTGCCACCCGTTGCATGGTAAGCAGGGATTTTACATTCGAGCAGCGAATCTAGATTCGAACGGATATGTACGCTTTGTGCATGTGTGGTGCATCCTGGTGCGCCCGGAACATTTACGACTTCCAGACGCCACAATCCCCCGGAGGATGGTTTTCAACGAGGGAAACAGGGATACGATGAGTTAAATGTTTACTAGAAGCGTCAAACGTTTTGAGCGGCTTTTGCACCAGGAAGACCAACGGTGGAAAAGCAAGCATATCTGTCCAGCTAAGGAAGAGAAAGCAAGCGCCAACGTGGCAGTAGGCAGTTTGCGTGGAGCTTCTTTTTGTTGAAAACAAGGAACTTGTGTGTTCGATCACACATGAACTATAGTGGCTCGGGCTTGTCTGGGAACGGTGAAAATACTTTCTGCGTATTGACTTGTGTGGGCACAAACAGTGAAGTTGAAGCTTAACTCTTGTGTATATCGTGAGAAAAACAGCGCGACAATCGTTGGTTTGAGCTGTGCATAATATATATAAAACTACAAATGGAACAAGGGATGTCTCAAAATAGCTAACGCAAACCAAACAAAATACATCAGATTAAAGGTGTCTACAACAACTGCTTCAGTGCTGCTGCGCGCGTTCTTGATGGTTGAAGTTCGCGTGAGCGGCAGGAGACGAGCACGCACCTGGGCCATCGCGCTCTAAAATTAAAAGAAGGTATCAAGCTACCAAATCTACTGTGGTGCCTCAAGGGAAATCGCCCTTGAGGACGGAAAGACACAGCCGAGCGAGGAGTTTTTAAAAAATTACCCGCAGATCCGCGGGTGAGACGAGTCTCATCAGTGAGAGAGTCGGAAGTCGGGAAATGCTGCAGGCTAGCGAGGAAGAGCTGTCGCTGAGCCTAGCTCTACAGTCGAGTGACACAGTGTCACTGTAGGAGCCAACGCAAGAGATAGAGAAGACGAAGAGCGTCACACGACAGACGAGAGCAGACGAGAGGGGGAGAGGGTAAAGGCACACGACAAGCAGGCCCTGGCCGGAGCGTAAAGGCTTCGCTCTAAGAGAGGCAAGGCGAGGGAGCAGCGTGGACTGGAGGGGTCTGGCGTGGGAGGGCGGACCGGGACGGGAGAGGGTGACCCGGTGAGACGGTCAGAGACGAGCGGAGGGGTGGGAAACGGAAGATCCCACCCGACCGCACGATGATGATCGACGATCGCGATGTGAAAAGACGAGACGCAAGGGCAAGTTTCCTGCAGACCAGACCCGACCGTGCAGACGAGAGGGAGTGCAGATGAGCTGACGAGAGCAGACGAGAGGAGAGCTCATGCAGACGAGAGCTTCAGACGAGAGGAGATTCCTATTTCTCCACCGATTACCCCGTGTGTGTGTGAGAGAGGGTCGGAGGTGGGTCTACTAAAGATGAGATGCTTCGATAAATGATATATTCCACGAGAGTTCGTTTATCTGGATACAGATTGAGAACCGACTGCTCACTCACACTATCAGGAATCGCTTCCTTTGCCTCAAAACAACCATTGGTATACCCCCGCTGCAAACAGGCTTTTATTCTAGAAAAGGGGTATAAAATTATAAAACGAAAAAAACTGCACATCGCTTACGCCAGTATGGATACTTCCGCGGTGCCCTATGCGCCGTCAAGCGATGTACCCCAAAAGATAGAGGAGATGATAAGGTACCGTTCGGAGCACATCGACGGAACTTGGAGAAAGTACGCTGGTGGTCTTGGAGATGAATCGTGCGAATTGAAAAATGCAGTGGATGCTGCGAATGAAGGACTCGCACCTTTGAGGCAGATCGCAGCGCTTCCCGACACACAGCAAGACCAAGTAGTGGAAGCGCTCGTTCAGAAAGGGCTGTCACTAGACAAGTTATATGATGACCGTCTCTTCGATGACGCAGCGGCAGCATGTGAGCGTGTAAAGCTTGTTCGAGAGTTAAAGTCCCTTGCAACTCCTTGGGCGGAGCTTTGGCAAGGAGTCGAGCTGGTAAATGCCCTAAGCGAGCCGGTTTCTGCATCCAAGATGCTTACAGATAAGATCACCTTACTCTACGTGGCAGCCTCCTTTGATGAGGATAGTATAAACTTCACAAAAGTCCTTATGGAATTTCATAAGTCAATGCGGGAACTTAGTGCACCCCTGCAAATTGTGTTGCTGCCTTTTGGTTCCACCAACGAGGATCTATCAAACTTCATGAATAAGCCGTATAGAGCCGCCAAGCGCCCAATGCCATGGCTGGGTTTGAAACCAAGCTGTCCAGCGCACCAGTTGCTGATGGACCGCTACCACTCCGCTCAACGGGGTCTGCCCACCCTTCTCGTCTTTGCTCCGGACGGCACGTTGGTCTCCAACACAGGGCGCACGGATGTCGAGACAAGGGGCAGCGCCGCCTTGGAGACGTGGAAAAGCCTAGTGGAAGCTGGTCTGCCGTGGGCATCACCTCAACTGTTTGATCCCTTTTTGGATCCAGCTACTCAAATCGCGGAGGCTTGCACCCAGGCGAGGGCTCCAGGCAGGGCACGCCGAGTGATGTTACACGTTGGCGTGAACTGGTCAGACTGGTGTGTTATGTTGCACAAAGCATTGGAAGAGCCAGTCCTAGCGGAGTACCTCGAGAGCCAGTTTATTACGACTCGGTTGCATGGTGTTACAAGTCAGCGCTGGCTGAAGGAGCATCTGCCCCGATCCCTGGACGCTTTCCCCCGTTTGATCGTAGTTTCGGCGGAAGGCAGTTTCTTGATGGAGGAAAATGTTGAAGAGCTTTTAGTAGACGAAGGTGACAAGTCAAAAGGTTACCATGCTCAGGCTCTCCTTCTTTTTTTACAGAGAGCCTCCACGGCTGAAGACCAAAGTCCAAGTACCTGATACTGACGTAAGGAGCGGGATCAATTCGGGAGGGTATTGCGACCTGACAGTTATTGGGCTTCCCAAGAGTTCGGAGTTGACTCTATATAATGGACAGCTATGTTATGGAGCAGAGGAATCCATTGTGGCAAGCTTCAGTCAGAATGTATAAAAGTCCGTGCCAAGGTTTCTGATGCGCACGGCGAGATGAATATCACCTCGCCAATATCAAGGTGCGCAAGAGGAATCATTCGGGAGACTTGATATCGACTTCAAGGTCCCAACCGGCAAGACCATCTAAGTGTTGAAGAGGCACCTTCTTGGAAAAGGTGAACATTATTGACAAGGTGTTCTATTGTGCTTTGACGACGACAGGACTACGACATATGTCATTAATGTTGTGTATTGTGCATAGAAAGTTCCTGCTACAAGATTAGTCACATAACTAAGGCTTGCCATACTTAAAAGGATTAAACCCTAAAACCACAAGGGTACCATGAACATGCTTATTCCGTCACAAGTTAAGTTGACAGCAAGTTATTCAAATATGCTATCACCGAGAGTCGAAGTATCCATAGACTTAACATTGATTCGGGCAGCCTTAGAGCCTTTCCATTTTGTGATGCATAGTTGCATATGATGCACCGTAACGGTATCAAAACGTGGTTTTGGCATTTGTCTTGCGGTACAGACTGACACCGCTGACCCGAGCGATGATCGATTATTGCAAATAATGGAATAATCCTTGATAGCGAACTATTCATATATGTAGGTAGCATTCTCACGATAAAAGAGAATGTATCGGCTTAATGCCAACATGCGCATGTCACACGGAGTTGGAAGTAGCATTGTGACCCCTAAATCTGTCACCCGTCACTTCCTATAGTAGTGTGTATGACCGTCATCGGTCCCGAACCCTAAACCCGTATTACGGCCACTTAACGGGCAACTTAGGCGGCAAGATAACGCCGGTTAGCGCGCGAAATGGCTCCACACCAAAATGGCTCGCGAAAGTGGAAACCCATTACCGTGAATCGCCAAACCGATTTGAACAGGTTTGCTGGTGAACTCGCCAAAGTATAGTTCGCAGAAGGTAGAGACCGCTTAGGCAAGTAGGTGCCTTGTAGTGTCGCGCTACACCTAATAATTCCAAAGCGACTAGCCGAGTCTTGTCACGGGGAAGCTGATAATCCCCCTATGGGGGTCTAGCTCCTCCTAGTTTCACCCCTTGCTCTGAGTGCCCTATCATCTGTCATCTGCTTCCGCTCCGATCGGCCGACCGTTTCACACCGCACCGATAAAACCCCTAAGCATATTATCTTATGCAATTTAGTCCGACCGGATCACCACCCGTGTTTCCTGTGTCCCAGTGATATTATATGTCTTATATATATCACTGCTCTTTGCAGCATCTTGCCCTTTTCTATCGAATAGTAATGCTCGAGCGACTGCTGGAGCTCTTGCGTCGATGTGCATAGCACAACACAAAGCGATGGATACATCGAGATGACCTATATTGTCTAACGAAGGAGAGGCAACACATTGAGCCACCACCAATCACGTACAACCACCCGATCAACACGAATGCCGAAACATCACTCAGCCGCCAGTCCGTTAGATTGCAATAGGAAGGTGGGCTGCAGAGCATGCGCGCCCACCTCCACTCTTACAAAAATAGTTCCAAAAATATCAAACTCATTAAATTAAAACTCAGAACGATGTGGGACGCGAAGCGTAAGGAGGGAGCATAGCATGACAGAATATGTGCGCAGGTCAAGGCGTTTTCGTTTTACGGGAAAGCTAGATATATTCATCAGATATAATGAAACATGAGTGAGTGATGCGATTCACGGTGCCACGGAATAAATCACACGAGAACAGTCATATCATATTGGGTTATTGGCATACTATGATAGCCCGATAGACAGATTCTAGCCAAATGTTCAAGCAGACTAACACCGCACGATCGGATGCGCTTATCCCATCTCAGGCGCGTTTGTGTCAGGGTTATGGCCGATGACACATGTGTCATACGTGTCATACCTGTCAGACATGTCATACCATGTCATGTCATGTCGAGTCATGTCATATATTATAATGACAGACAGTCGTCAGTACGGTCGACTATGACTGTACATGTCATCGAGATGATAAGTCACATCATCTGTCATTTATTCAAGGAAAGACTTGAATGACACCTGTCATCGAGAGGCCGTAAGTCGGACTCGAAGATGGCGAAGCAAGATACTATCTTGAAGTACCGAACGGTTCGGAGAAGAAATCATCTTCGCTTCTAGCATGTGCGGAACAAGCATGCGGGTATCATAGGGCGAACGCATCATTCGTTCTGCCGATACCAGTCGTTCAACCAATGCCTCGGGTTCACAACCCAATAGCGGTACCATCTGTGAGATGGGAGGCATTCGGTATAGATGAGCTAGCGTTGTGCTAGAGCAGGATCTTCTAACGAAGTCTGCACTCATCACCCGCTCATAAGCTGTGCGTGTGTTTACTGTTCAATAAACACTTGCACTATCTATTATCATATATTTCTTAAGGCTAGTGACAGCTACCTTATCATTGGTATTCGATCGTTAAGGCGAGAAACGAGAACTCAAGTGTGAGTGCAGCGCGTAGATATCAATAATTTTGTGTTTACAGGTTGCGGAGCGCAAAGCATATCTGGCGACGCAATCGAATAAGCACGAATATTTGATATCTTGCATATATCCGACCGCTGCAAAAGCGAATAGAGAGCGCGAGGATAATCGTCGCATTCGCAGAATCGTACACAACAGCTGAGCGTCGTATACACTGCGCATCAAGGTGTGCATGCGGCATACAAATGCTCTGTGATCACACATGCGCGCAGAAGCGATTCGCAGCTGTAAGAAGTGTATGTACGGTGATCACATATGCGCGGCAATCATATGTACGCGCAGGAATGATTCGCAGCGAGAAGTATGCGCGGCAATCATATGTACGCGCAGGAATGATTCGCAGCGAGAAGTATGCGCGGCAATCATATGTACGCGCAGGAATGATTCGCAGTTGTAAGAATTACGCAGCATGAGATGCGGGCACGGAAAACATCAGCGGAATCATTATCCGCGCGCAAATTAGCACTCGTATCATGTGCTAAGTATATGGCAACAATATGTGCTCTTCATCAACAGCGCGCACGATTGTAATAAATCACTTGCAGCGCACGACAGCCATTTTGCAGTTTTATGATGACGATGTCAATATAGTTGCGATAATCATCTGCGCATCATATGCGCGCGTCAATATCCTCTGCAAAATAAGTGTATACTCGCAGGGATACTCATGAATGGACGCATGATGACCATATTGCAGCATTCCACACAATACTTTGATGACTGCTGAGATATTGCAATTTACTCACTGTCAGATTTGTATACTTACTTGCAATCAAGAGTTTGAACTGCATGAATGCTGTGTACATCTACATGACAGATCACGAATACTTAGCAGCAATATAGTAATGTGTGCAAGATTAGAGTGTGCGGAGATTGCAATGATTGCAGCACACACACACACACACACATGCACATATACTTCACTTGCAGTATACACCGACATGCAGTATATAATGAGTGCATGCAGCATATATGCATTACACCACATATACATTATATACTGAGTGACTGCAACACTGTGAATTGGGCATGCATCACTAATACAGCTTGACCATGCTATTAGCTGTAATACATATTACCAGTTTGATCACGATAACAACTGGACTAAATAGTATAACATCACAATACATTGTACATTGCACAAGGCATATTGCAGTGCATGTTAGCTATATTAGAATCATGTCAGTGTAAGGTGCCTGAAGGTAATCTCAACACCATAATTAGCTCGTCATGCTCCGACGTAGGATTTGGGAAGAGCATGTACGTTCTATGGTGGATTACGGGACGGAATGCTCACCGGAACTGCATGTAAAATAAATCAAGCAACTCATTATTGCAAATGAGAGTATGCCGGATTACAATAAATACTAAATCTGATATATATATATATATATATATCATGTTGGATTATTAGTACTTGGTATACAAAATCATCCTGCATGATGGATTATCTTGGTACATTGTAATACCATTGTATACAAGTGTGTAGTAAAGTTCCACACACACACACTTACATGTACTTATCAGAAAGTACCTGCACAATGCACACACCACTGGCATTATTATGTATGATGACATTCACTGACTCGGTAAGTGAAATGATCAACTATAATGTCCACTATGTGCATGATAACATAGATACCATCCAGCTTGATCACGATAACAGCTGGATGTCAAGTGATGGCGATAGATGGGGACAGAATCAACCAACATGCTGTAGGGCTGGATGGAGAAATCTCCAGACCCGAAGGCATCATACAATGCTCAGATAGCAGCTGGTCACAATGAGCATTGTCCACACGTCTCACATATTATCGCTGGAGCAAGAACAACAACCTCAATGCATTTGTGATAATTGATTCAGTAATGATCTGCACAAAAAGCATGTACCTACTCAGATCAGATATATATTGAACTGACTGGCATAGGTTGTTGTGGACACACACACACATTGTGTTGTGTTAAACTGCTTAGATTATTATCAAGCTGTGTCCTGATATGTTTGGAATCTAGAGATATCATTTTGATATGCTCTTAGTGCACAGTCATATGCCCAAACATATCATAGGTTGATAAGTTATCACTTAAGTGGTTAATCCGCTTACAGTTGGTACACCTATAAATCATCAGGAAGTGCATTAACTTCCATGGGTTTCAAATCAGTAAAACCCATATTTATGATCAACCACAGATGTTGACAATCAGAGATATTCACTATTATGCCATGAAAATTATCATGTGCAAAAGTGAAGTAAGTTGCAGTACTTCTGTACCTTGCAGCTTCCACACACATTGAGATATATTACTGTGGTAATATAATAAATGGCCAAAAAGGGTGCAAAATGGGTGAAAATCGTTGGCGATAAATTTCAAAATTGAAATTTCGACCCCATTTTATTTTAAATTATGATTTTATACCTATTAAGGTATCAGAAAAACATAATGACCATGGTCATATCTCATGTAACACCCTAGATATTAGGTGTGTAATATATAGGGGTGTACATATTGGCTGTAACGAAATGCGTAAAAATGCTCCACGCATGATTTCAAAATGAAAAAAATCGGGTTGATTTTTTTGCTGATCTGATTATTCAGCTATCAACAAATATTCCCTGATTTATGCAGCACTTGTAACACCCTGTAACACCCTTAAAATCACGTGTGTGTGTCAGGGGTGTAACGTACCTCTAAAAAACCACGTGACACACAGTGAAAAATTAAATGCAGTTTTGCTTAAATATCTTTGCAAAATGTTTATACTGCTTTAATTTAACCTATTTTAGGGTTACTGATTGCAAGTAACACCCTAACATCACTGTGGGGGATAAGGGTCACTGTAACGTAACATACCCTAAATGCCACCTAAATAATAGGAAACACTTCGTGTTTGGCATATTTGTCATGCTGAAATCAGCACAGACATGACAATATTTCGGGCAGCAACCCAAAAACTGCAGGGCAACAACCCAAAAACTGCAGGGCAACAACCCAAAGACTGTAGGGCTGCAACCCTAAAACTGTAACAGCTGCTTCCTATAAGGATTGCATGCTATATCATGAGGTATAAGGGCAACTGACAACTGCCTTATGTTCACACTTCCTTGAGGGGGGAAGAAGGTGGATATATATACATAATTACCTCATTATAATGTACAAATATACTACATGTATATAAACATATAGATATACTATATGTATATAACATAGATATATATACTATATATATATACCACACACACACTCAGTTAGCTGAAGGCATCTTTTGTGTTGTGTTTTGTTTCTTAGATGGCAGAAGAGGAAGAACCAGAAATCCCAACCATCAATCCAGATCCAACAACATGGTTCTTTGACATCTTAGGCTCCTATGATTCATACAATCGGTTCAAGGTTCCCAAGTGGATCGCTGGTTATGACAATACTCAGACCAGATTCGACCAGATAGGATACTTCGACAATATCAGTCGTATGAGGCCCGATATGAGCAGATATAGGGATCCTCAGAATGAACCGAAGGAACCAGAAGATGAGTATACAGAAGACAATGCTCCAATAGTCTTTACAGATCCTGACGATGATTCTGTTCCAGCACCAGCTCCACCCACTTTGGTTCCAAAGGTGAAAATGACACCACCTAAGGAATTTAAAGCAGGACAGGACGCAGAAGTTTGGTTGGACACAGTGGACCGGTATTTTCAGTTCACTTATCCAGGAGTTCCGGACAAGGACCTGATCACAGTATTCCTGACTCTTATCCAAACCAATGACCGACACTATTTCCAGGTCGTGGCACAGCAACCGGATGCCACATATGAGAGGGTTAGAAGGATTTTCCTCAGTCAATTTGGCAACCCCCATAAAAGATCAGTGGCCAAGAAACACCTGATGGCACTGACTCAAGGGAGCCGGACTTTCTCAGACTATTTGCGCACGTTTACGTCACTGGCTGCTTTAGCAGCAGTTGATCTGAACGATGTGTTAATAAAGGACAGATTTGTCAGCAACATGGACCCTGATCTCCGCAGACAGTTCCAGTTAAGATTCCTAACAGAGCAAGAAAGGAATAATCTGTCGTGGCAACAAACCACACAGACACTGCTCGACTTGAATTATGTCGTTCATTCGAAGCAGTCAGAGACCCTTCACTATCGGGGGCAGAAGGAGCAGTCATCAGGAGGCCCAGTCAAAAAGGACAAGGACAAGGGGCGTGGCAAAAAGCCATATGACAAATCCAACAGGAACTGGAATCAGAGCCAGAATGGCAGTCAGAACTCAAATGCCAATCAGAATCGGAGCAAAGGGAACGGTGGAAAAGGCAAAGGGAAAGGGAAAGGAAAATCACAGAATCCTTCTCAGCCTTGCCAACGTTGTGGTCGTACCAATCACGTCACAAAGGATTGTTTCTCCACCAAGACCCCAGATGGAAAAGACATAAAAGGCAAGCCACCAGCTCAGAATCCTTTCAGGAGAAAGCAGCAACAGAATCAGGGTGCTAAGAATGAGTCCGGCAAACTCATCAATACGATCAACACCCTGGTTAAGGAGTTAAAGAGTCAACACAACATCAATGCAGCAGTTGCAACTCCAGCTCCTGCTTCAGCTCCAGCTCCTCAGGGAAACTCTCAGGGTATTGCACAGATACCAGTGTTGAGAGCACCCTCGAGGTAAATCAGCCTGAAGAAGCCACTGAAACAAGTGGCCGGGTTGAGAGTATCTCCGAAGAAGTCCTTTCCAGTCTGACATTACAGTTTCAGCAAATGGACACTCCCTCAGAGCACATCGCACAGATGCAGTCTCAGACAGCACAACTGAAATCTCAGAAGAAGTTGTTGTTGTATAAAGGGAAAGTATTTGGACAGAGTACTCACATCTTGGTAGATCCAGGAGCTACATCGTCTTTCATCGACAGACAGTTTGCTGCTCAGCTTGGTATAGCACCCACAGATTCTTCTTCATTCTCAGTGGGATTGGCTGGAGGAAGCCAACTGCCTTGCACATCCTATCTTCCCAATGCTACATTCACGCCGGGTAAGTATAAGGACACAGAGGATTTCTACATCATTGACATGAAACCCTTCACTGTCATCCTGGGTCAAGATTGGTTGGAGAGGAGAAATCCACACATTGACTTCCAGTCCAAAAATCTGACGATCACTAGGAAGCACTCATCAGGCTCCAGTGTTCGCACAGTATATCCAGAGTTGAACAGACTCCAGGCTCAGATGGCCTTCCTGAAATGGAATTGGTCAGTGCCACCACCATGAGAAAGCACCTACGTCGTATTCGATCCAGTGGTTCGGCTGAAGAAGCCGTAGCTTATCTCTTCTTTCTCTCAGAGGTCGATGGTGAACTGGTCTTCGCAGCAGCAGACTCAGACACCACTATGGAAGACCCAGAGGTCACAGCAGCACGTGATCAAATGAGGGAAGACTTTTCAGACATATTCCAGGAGGATCTTCCAGCTGGTCATAGGCCAGAACGGTTTGAAGGTGGTTATCATCGAATCAACATTGAACCTGGGCACAAGCCGCCATCGCAGCCAGTTCGTACAATTCCAGTGCCCATGATGGAAGAGCTCAAACGACAGATCATCAAATATGTCGACTTGGGTATCCTTCGTCCGTCATCATCTCCATATATATATATGATATGGATGTCCTATCATTTTCGCTCCTAAGCCAGGTGGGAAGTGGAGGATGTGATGTGATTATCGAGCCCTTGATAACATCACAATTAAGGACACGTATCCATTGCCACCTCACGACACCCTTCTTGAACAGCTAAAAGGTGCACGATGGTTTAGCAGATTTGACTTCAATCGGTTTTTCCATCAGATCCCTATACATCCAGATGACATTCACAAAACAGCTATTCGCACCAGATACGGTTCCTATGAGTGGACAGTTATGCCTTTCGGATTGACCAATGCTCCTGCAACAGCTCTACGTGTAGGAAATCGGGCATTCTTCGACTTCGTCGATCGGTCCCTTGTCATTTTCATGGATGGAGGGCTTCCGATTCTTTCGCCACATCTTGTTGGGAGCTCCTGAGACTATGCTGAAATCTGTATAGGCAGCCCTGACTGGGAGTCCCGGTCAGGCCCCTATGACAGATCCCTAGGACCAACACTGGACTGCTGACTGATCTGTAGGTTCGTACTGTGACACACGCTGTGTCACAGGTAGGCTAGAGTCCGAGACCGTCCGAGACCGTTCCGGGTATATCTAGCTTAGGGTTTATTTATCTTACACAGTTTATCCACACGAGTACGGGACTTTCTGATATCTAGTGTACTTGGATATTCCGGTAGGTCGTGGCCCCATCCACGTTTTCATTCCACTTGCTATCTTGGCCATGATTGGCTAAGCAGCCGCTTGAAGAGGTGGTGCGCACTTGCGCGTTTGGGTGCGACTAGGATTTGGGACATGGCTTTACGGTAGGCGTCTTTTTTGCGGCTGCGAGTCATGGGCACCGCGCGTTGCTATTGCTCGGTTTTGGCAATGTTCATTTGCGTTATTCTACCTGCACTGATCCCGCTGGTTCACGTATTTTGGGCTGGTGCTCCGGACACCTTCGACCACACCGACATTTGCAAGTGCCCCACGCTCTTTTCGCCGCTCCGCACGTTCTGCCGTTACGTCTTCACTCCATTTCCGCCACAACACACAAACGTGCTGCCGCGCATCATCTTTTCTCTGGCTTTCAGAAGTATGGCGACATCTACTCGAAACAGACTATTGGGAATAAATGAATCTCGATCGTCGTCTAAAAACCTTCATTTTGACACAATTTTCGTCGTCTAAAAGTCATTGCCACGTCATCTGAAAAGTGCCACGTAAGCGACACGTAAGCGACACGTAAGTCGTCCCGCAATTTTTATTACAAATATTACTGGAATTATTCATTTGTGCATGATACTTTCGTACTCGGCGAGTCCCGGTAGATTTTTTTGTTGCATTTTTGTTCATATGCGTGCATATCATGTACAAGTATGCAAATATGGGTACATCCATGTGCAATTTAGGCCAACATGCACGGTACACGTTTATGAATGTGCGTATATAGGTGCTTCAATTCCCGTAAAATAAGTTGCAACTGAGATGGGTACTAGCATATGATACACAAATCTATATCATCATACAAATTTATTCAAAATACACCAAATATTTGTCTATGATGTCTTCTAGGCAAGAGATTTCGATCATTTCACCGTGCTAAGGCTACTATATTGCTGATACATTGGAATCTATATCTTCAATCCACAATTATTTGCGGTACTTGTAGGTTTTATTTCCCTCGATAGCGAGGTAACGTTGACGGCAATGTTGACGCTCTATCGGAAAACATAAATGGCAGAGCTTTATTGGTCAAGGCAATTGCATCGCACGCAATATAGGTCGATTTCCTCTTCTCGTTGATGCCGCGGAATAATAAGCGCCCAAGTGACGTCGATTGGAATGACCAGTGTCCTTGGGGTAACCCATTCGTTCCCTATTGGGCTCTGGTCGGGATAAAGTTCCGGTTCTTGAAGGTCAAAAAACATGTATTTCCGAATTCTCCAGGTGTAGCGCCACCAAACGATCCCTAAGTCCTGTCGGACATGTCTGTCCTCGTAGGGGATGTTTAAGAACTTACATATCATCCAGCTGTCTACATTGCATTGAGGACATCGCATGTGGACCATTCCATGTGTATTGATAGCGTCTGCAGTGGCTTCATCACGATCGCGTGTCCCATAAACTCCGAATCGTAGAATTGAAGGCATAACGTGGCCACGATATTGCAGGATTTTATACCTGTAGATAACAATGCTTGCAAGGTGATTAACAGTTGAAGCGAGCATCGCCCATAGCAAAAGTCGAAAATATAAATTGTGAGGATAAATGTGGAGCTATAATACCTGCAGATGGCAATGCTTTCAAGGTAAGTAGCAGATGTTTGAAGGTATGGTTGAAGGTGCGTATGTTAGAAGAAACAAGGGGAAATGAATCTTCAAGGGGCGGGCAAGAGCTTTTGTACCTGGTCGTGAGTGGACCGCGGGTCGTGCAAGAGTAGTGTACTTTTGGTCCAATCAGCTTCGTATATCTCGCACATGCGGGATCACTTAGTCGCCGATTCCCGTATGCAAATATGGGCACATCCATGTACAATTTAGGTCAGCATGCACGGTACACGTTTATGGATGTGCATATTCGGATGCTTAAATTCCCAGAAAACAAGTTGCAATTGAGATGGGTACTAGCATATGATACACAAATCTATATCATCATACAAATTTATTCAAAATACACCAAATATTTGTCTAGGATGTCTAGGAGCACATAAATAAGGGTAAGTGTTGGTGTATTAAGCTAGCAGAATAATACATTAGTCTAAGTATCTAATGTGAGCTTGCAAATGCACATCCAACAGTTGAAAATACCATGTTTCTCCTTGGGCTGTCCCCGATCATAAATCGTTAGCTATGATCCATCCCCCGAGCCCATCCGTTGTACTGTCGAGTTCATCTTGTTGAAGTGTTCTTCTCGTAAAGGTCATGCATTGGCTTACTTTGGCAAATAGACTTTCTTCACGGGGAACCGGGTTGAAATAGGAGCGACCAGAGCGCAAATATTTATCAACAATGCGTATCACGCGTGCAGCAAGCCGGCATGTCATGTACACATCGGGGTAACGATTCAAATCGGTTGCCGGCGCGTTTGATAAGCTGTCGATGGCCCACACCCCAGCGTTTGACAGGTCATCGTAACGGAGCAACACACTGATATTTACCAACGGAACATTGGGCACATGGAGCATGGAAACGAATGGGGAGCAAGTATCATCGCCACATCGAATCTGCCATTCCAAGATGGGAAGTGAGGACGATTCTGATCTTTCAATCGAATTGAATCGCACATGTAGAACATGTTCGTGGGGGGACTCGGGCAGTGGGGTTAAAAGGATGGTGTCCGGCGCGAACATTTTGAGGTGGTCCGCGATTAATTTCGGAGACATGCACATTCCGCGAGGTGCCACCATTTCAGGATACTTTTGATGATAAATGCTCTGTAGGCGTAGCAGGGAGACATCGGCTCGGTGAATTAAAAGACGAAGGTTGGCGTCCTCCATAAAAAAAATGTAGGCGGTAAGAAGAGAGCGGGTGATAGCGTTGCCGCAAGGGACTAGCCCAACACTTAGCGCGGGTTGCGCACGCTCGATTATTGTATCATTGAACTGTACGCAGACGCATCTTATTCGGCAGAGATTCCCGAGATACATACATAACGGTTCATTGGAATGATCGATTTTGTAAGGAATGTCCTGAAAGATTTTTAACAAGACGTTGTTCGGAAGATGCATTATTTAGGGTTTTATGTAACTATGAAGGTGCGTATGTCAGAAGAAACAAGGGGAAATGAATCTTCAAGGGTCGGGCAAGAGCTTTTGTACCTGGTCGTGAATGGGCCGCGGGTCGTGCAAGAGTAGTGTACTTTTTGTCCAATCAAATTCGTATATCTCGCACATGCGGGATCACTTAGTCGCCGATTTTCTAATCAAAGACAAAAACACAACCGAGGCAGAAAACCCCATACACAGGCACATCAGCATATCGGCAAGAAACACAAGCCATTGACGAATGAACAAGTGAAACCAGAGAAACAAGTTGCAATTGAGATGGGTACTAGCATATGATACACAAATCTATATCATCATACAAATTTAATCTATATACACCAAATAATTGTCTAGGATGTCTAGGATGTCTAGGAGCACATAAATAAGGGTAAGTGTTGGTGTAGCTAGCAGAATAATACATTAGTGTAAGTATCTAATGTGAACTTGCAAATATAAAATAAAGACTGTACACAAGCGTATATGTTTCCTAACGGCAGTTGCACCACTTTCCATCATCATCATTCTCGGGAGAGGCACCGGCGCCGATCAACTCGGGAATATAGTCCGTGGGAACCGGCATTGTCACTGGGGTTGCCGCGACAGGTAACGTTGACGGTAACGTTACGGCTGAACCTGTCGGAACTTGAACCGAAGGGCAAGGTCGTTTCGAAACACACATCGAAAATACCCCAACGTGCATTTGTTGCCTTCCGCATTCCTGCACATATAACATTAATTGTAGTTCCTCCACAACATTCGAACAGTCATACCATGAGGAAGATAGTCAAAATTCCTCATTCTCATTCTGGGGGCAGTAGGGCATGTTGCATACATGCCAAGAACATAGGCAACAATACATTCTCGCTTGGATGGCATGGTTGGATGAGGTGGCAGGTGAAGAAAGTAAAGTGCCAAGCTGAAAAGTGAGTTGTGAGGACAGGGTAGGTGCTTAAATATCTCAGTCGTGTGGCCGTCGTGATTTCAGTTGGCCTATCAAATGACCTCTTTCAGGTGGGTCGGATCGAAGGCCCGCATGTCACAAACATAGCATGTCACAACATTGGAAATGTGAAACGTCGATAATAATTTCATTCAAAATATGTTCGAATACAATCATATTTAACGGTGTTCCAACGATAAGTCAATTTGCTCAATGACAAAGCTATATGCTGTCGCTATATAGCATCAATTCATCCGACGGAACTTGACCCAAGAGCTAAGCTCCTCTCTAAACACACGACAAAAAAGGCTGAGTGAGCATTCCATGCCTTCGCCGTCGACGCATTGTGTATTGTAGTTCTCCCACAACTTTTGGATAGTCATACCCGGCGGAAGAAGAACTGTACTGCTGCATGGGTAAGACTCCCCGTGATTTTTGGCAAACTGGTCGATGTATGTGAAAACAGACTGCCGCTTGGATGGCATGACTATGGTAGAAGTAGAAGCAGGTGCGTCGCTGACGGGAAAAAGGGGCAAATGAGTAGTTTAGGCAAGAAATAGAGCTTATGATCTTGGAAAGTCTTGGACCTGCCGAATTATTAGCCTATCAGATACCCGGTACTAGTCCGCTCGGATCGAAGGACCTACAAGTACATATCTACTACTATTTTGCGACGAAGGCGTGTCTGCGAAGTCCATGATTATCCTGTCTGTATTGCCAATCATTCTATGAAAGCAACCTCTGAAGTATGATTTTCGGGCACCTTAACTTGCAGATGCACATCATCAACCGACCAAACGGAGTGAGACGGTAAAATGGATAAGAATATACAAAATCTGGAGCGTGTAAGTTGGAGTATACAAACCCCATTCTTGCTGTATACTTCTGAAAGTGAGGGGTTTTGAAAATTGTGGCGTCCCGCATTTCAATGCGCACCGAGGTAACGATTTGCCCGCCAGATATCTGCTGTCTCACGACGGGGCGACCCTTTGGCCGACCTGCAAAACATGCGACGCATTGGAGTTCCCAAAAGGCTAGAAACTGCAGGTAGTCCCCATAGGACCAAGCACTCATGGAATTCCGTTCTGCTGGATGCCGCGTATCCCCCGGGTACTTAAACAAAGGTCGGCATCTTGCATATGGCTGTCCTAATATATGACCCCTTGCAAAACGACAGAAAAACTTATGCCGTGCGTAATCAGCTTTCCGACAAGTTTGGGGGGCTTTGCAGTAATTCGCAAGATAGCAGCCGGTACACGTTGCAAGTTGTGAACGATCTTGAAGCCCGCAGTGCAGGCAAACTGGGTACAAAAATTTCATCCGTAAAGGCAGATTATCATGCACGCTTGCGTCATACATTTGAAATTGTATCTTATGGTCCTCTTCCATCGATTTCTTGAGCGCTAGTTCTGAGGGCGAGGACTCTTCAGGGAACCATAGTAACCAAATGTTTTTATCTGGATTTTCCTTCCGCAAAGTAGCAAGTATTGTCATTGGAATTGATTGAACTGAGATGGATGGGAATAAAGGTGCGTCGATGAAGTGTCGAGCGGGGAAATGATTTTGGAAGAGAGGGGAATAGGTTTTATACCTCAATGGTCGTCGTGGTACCGCTCAACTTCATTTAACCAATATAATCAGGCAATCACAATGAAAGCGGAGGCATGTCACCCGCTCCATAAAGGACATCGGTTCCACAACAACATATGTCGCCCATACCTTTGGAGAATATACTTTATTTACAATTGTCATATCAAGATATACCATACGTGTTTCATCAGCGTACTTCTGCACTGAGACAATAGGTTATTAAGACTATCAACAAATATTGACCTAGGTGCTAGCACCATGTCCCACCAGGGAATCATCATTGCCGTCTACGTCTCTTGGCCTGAGCATCGGATTCCGACTTTCCGCCTTGTGCCTTAGGTGCTGGCCGCTTAGGTATAGGCCCCGCCGCGGAGTACATCCGGCAGATGGGGGTCTACTTACGATTGCCCCCTGAACTTTTTTTGTGCCCCCTGAAAAATTGCCCCCTGAACTTTTTTTTCAGGCCCTGAAAAACTTTTTCAGGCCCTGAAAACCATTTTCAGGCCCTGAAAATGACTTTTCAGGCCCTGAAAAGTCTTTTCAGGGGCTAAACTTGTTTTATACTAGGCTAGTTATACACCTTAGAAAAAACTTCATGCATAATATAATTTTTACAACAATTTTCAGGGCCTGAAAATTGGGAATTCACACTCTTAAGATGCCCCCTGAACTTTATTTTCAGGGCCTGAAAATATTATTCACTTTTCGTGTTATATAAAGTTTAGAATTATATTCTCATGTCCTCATCTTGCCCCCTGAAAATGGTTTTCAGGGCCTGAAAATTTTACAGTGTTCAAGCCCTGAAAATTCACATAAGGCCTTTTCAGGGGCTGAAAACTCGTTTTCAGCCCCTGAAAACCATTTGCAGGGCGTGAAAACTCATTTTCAGCCCCTGAAAACACTTTTCAGGCCCTGAAAAAGACTTTTCAGGCCCTGAAAACCATTTCCAGGCCCTGAAAACCATTTTCAGGCCCTGAAAACCATTTTCAGGCCCTGAAAACCATTTTCAGGCCCTGAAAACCATTTTCAGGCCCTGAAAACCAAAAAATGAATTTTCAGACCCTGAAAACCATTTTCAGGCCCTGAAAACCATTTTCAGGCCCTGAAAACCATTTTCAGGCCCTGAAAACCATTTTCAGGCCCTGAAAACCATTTTCAGGCCCTGAAAACCATTTTCAGGCCCTGAAAACCATTTTCAGGCCCTGAAAACCATTTTCAGGCCCTGGAAACCATTTTCAGGCCCTGAAAACCATTTTCAGGCCCTGGAAACCATTTTCAGGCCCTGAAAACCATTTTCAG
>LGRX02001292.1:0-42681 GCA_001247695.2 Cymbomonas tetramitiformis
TCTTGGTCCGTGAAGAGCAGTCTTCGTGTGGTGAGCTCGCAGGCGCCTAGCGGGATGCGCACTTGCCAAGCTGCCGCCTGGAGGGGCGCCACGCGCACAGCTCTCATCATAGGAAGCATCTGTTTCGGACACAATTTACCAAAGCCCCTGTCAGACACCTTGTATGAATATTCAAAGGTCCAGCCAATGCAACCAAAGCCCGGTATCAATATCAGAAGATCCAGCGCCGTGCGAGAACGCTGGGTGTGGATAGCCTGATAAACGTGAGCCTATATATTCACAGCCGCACATCACCAACCAGCTCGACGCCCGATCAACCATCCACGTACCCTGGCCCTACATTCTCCAAGTCGCACATTCCCAACCAGCTCATTGCCCGTGCAACCACACACGTGCCCTGATGCAACAACTTCCAAGCTGAAAAACATCAACCAGCTCGACGCCCGATCAACCACCATCGGACCCTAGCCCTACAACTTCCGAGCCGCACATCATTAATCAGCACGACAACTGAGCAACCGCCCGCGTACCGTGGCCCTACCGCATCCAAAACGCACATCACCAACCTGCTCGACGCCCGAGCAACCACCCATGTACCGTCGCCCTAAAACTTCCGTGCCGCACAAAACTATCGTTCAAAGCCCGAGCAACCAGCATCGGACCCTCGCCGTACTGTCTCTGAGCCTCACATCAACAACCAACTGGACGCCCGAGCAACCACCCATGCACCGTCGCCCTACTGCCTCCGAGCCACACATCACCAACCACGCTCGACCCCCCAGCTCGACGCCCGGGGAGCCACTGTCGGACCTTTGTACCCTCCAAGCCGGACACGACGTTCTTGAGCCTGAGCTTGAGCTCTTCCCGCAACCCACCCCGAATTTTGGCGTTTCAAATGCTTTGCCCTCAAAAGGCCCCTTCCACGGGACCAGGGTACGTTCGTGGTTCCTCGGGCGCGACGCTTCGAAACGAAAGAGTTGAATTCTAGAACGACCCCTCCAAAGAGCTCCAATGAGCCTTAGACGCCAACCCCTTCCCAGCAAGATGAAACTGACATCTGCATCTGACTCGGTTACTGTCCCCGTAGACCGCCCGCAGATCGGGTCGTTCTACCTGCCTACTTAAGGCGTAAATCTACACCCATGTAGGTGGGCCTATGAGGACGGAGGCCTAGTATGTACTCCCTCTTCCACCCATGTGCGCGGCGGGTGTGATGCCAGCGTTCTCAGGCCGAGTGGAATGCCAGCGTTCCGCAGCCGGATGTGATGCTGATGCGCCGCGGCTGGGTGTGACGCCGATGCGCAACCAGTCTTGCCCGTGGGTGCGCCATGAACCGGGATCAGGGGAAGCGCACCGTTGCGCACCACCAACCGTATCAGTCGGTAGCCGCCGCCGCGCCGCTGTACGGACCGGAACTGACTCACCGCAGCACGCCACCAGCCTCACCGGCAGACGGGATCGATCCTCCTCGTGCAGTCCGTGTTGCTTGCTCAACACTGGTCGATTGCCTCCATGCCGGAGCCGACAACGATTTTGTGACAACGACGTTATTCCCTTGGAGAGATCGCGGGAGATCCGATCCACGCAACACCGTCTGTCCACCAACAACGGTTGTCCCACTCGAGCGCGCGCATTGCCTCCCCGACCCGCCGAAGTCCCAGGCCTACACGTCTCAAGCCGGTCGTCTTCACTCCCCGGCAAGGTTCCCTCCTTTGCAACCCCCGTCGACCCCGCTTCCATCGCAACGCCACCGCGCTCGCGCCACGGGCGCCTCCCCCACCCCACCATACCCTCTGGCCGGCGCTCCTCAAGCCGATCCTCTTCACTCCCCGGCAAGCTTCCCTTTACACCATGTGACGTCACCTTTTCTCCGCCGAGCAATTGCATCTCTCCGCATTCCGAATCCCCCAACCTCTCATCCGTGTATCCCTTGCCCCACTCCCACCCCGTTCCCGGCTCCAGAAAGCGAACCTTCTTATTGGAGTGGGACGAACAGAAGACTCAGAGAAGGCCATCCGGGCACATCCGAGTTCGAAAACGTCCCTTGCTACTTCCGGTTACCCGGCATAATGGCCACATGCAGTGTCGGTAGTGCGGTGGAATGAGAATCCTATTCCACCGACGCGAATTTGCGCGAGCCCATGTGTATTTTCCCCGGTCTGTCTCTACGATTTGAGTCATCCTGTGATGAATCCTGACCCCTCTCTCCTCCTCCCCCCCCCATTCAATGCAACCTAGTGCATTCGATGGGGAGGTTTATGACAGCGTGCGAAAGGAGCCTAGGTGTGCAATGCCACAAGCGGCGCAATTCCTGCTGCACCTCGAGCAAATGGCGCTTGGTGGAATACGTGTTTACCGGGACTGTGAGGTGGCAGCAGATCCCGAAGGATTGCATTGTCTGGTGCAGGTGGTGAAAGGGGCAAAATGGGCTCTCCATATCCATCAGCGGCTGTAATGGGGAGTCTCCGAGATGGCCAAGGCAGCTTCCCCATTCTCTGAAGTGTTCCACGATTATTGGGAGGGTTGCCGAACCTACCGCCCCAGCGCACTGCCCTGCTGCAGCTGTACTACACGCGACTCGGACTAGGAGGCATTTATTGGTGGATGTGATCAAGTCACGCTCTCCGGCATCTACCCACGTTGCGCTGGCCGCGGTGACTCCGGTTGTACAGTTGAGAGCGTGTGCGAGGACCGTTGGAGGGCGCAGGAGGAGGAGAGCGGCCTGGTCGACTGCAGAAAGATCTCGATTTTCGACAGGTGGCGATAGCGGCTGTGTTGTGACTTGGCTCGAGGGAATTGTGCAGGTCATCGTCCAGCAGGCTGCAGGGGCTTTGCTCTCAGCCTCGGAGTGGTGGCGCCGTGAAAGGGGGTGGGGGTGGGTGGGTAGGGTGTGTGTTAATGGGTTTGGACTTCCTTTGGTGACTAATCTCAAACAAGAGGTATCGGCATCAGAGAAAGCTATTGTTGTACCCTGCTCAGAGGAGCAAACCATTTCACACACTGTTAGTGGCTGGCCGACGTTCACCAACCACCAACGCCGGAAGTACTAGCCACGGGCACCTTAAGTCCCATGGGGTTCAGGGTGTTTGCGTGGGGCGAGGGGTGGGGGTGGTGGATAGTGAGATTGTTCAGCTTAGCAGTGAAGTATCGAGCAGCGGTGCCCGGTGTGACAACTTGGAATATTCCAATCAGGTGCTTAAGCCCAGGCAAGCCCACACGACTATAGAGTGCAACGTCGGGGGCTGTGTCCCAACACAACACGCCGCAGCCTGCAAAGTGCACCTTGAACATCGCAGAAATACTATTACGACTGTAACCAAGTGAGATACAATTATTATAAATTGCTCAAGGGTCTTAAGAAATCCTAAAAGCTTCACGTTTTTCAAAACTTGGGTAAGATCACTGCCAACGAAAAATTACATGCAGCCTTGGAGCTGTCTAAGGTGCTCGAAGCTAATTTAATAAAGACATAGCCAACCTCAATGCTGCTACACTTGAAAATAAGAACAACAATCAAGAGGTCTGGCAGGTTGTACCTGACTTAGTTAGTCGACCAAAGTGACATCCTGCGGTGAGAGAACATTGTAGGGATATATATATTTGCGGCGAAAGAAATTCGCACCGGATTTGGTGTTTGGCGACGACGTCAACTTCCAAGAAAATGACTTTCAATGTACGGCTTCTTCCCCGCAATAAGTATATTGCGATTCCAAGAAATCCTTCGCTCCAAAGACTGCAAAAACTGCAAGCCCACAACGCCCCATGAAGGAATGTGCGAGCGCGAGCAAGTTGGACAATTAAACTAATACCAAAACCATGTAACATGTTTGAGAGATATTGTCTACAAACAAGTATGCTGGAACAGCTCGCTTGTGTCGTGGTAATGGATTCAGGAGGGGAAACGACAAAATTCGCCGCACAGTCATCACGATACCAAACTTTGTCCCCCATTGGAAACATCGTTGCTAGGGCTATTCGTGGTTGCACTAGTTGAAATCGATCTCGAATCACTGTAGCTAGTATTGCACGGTCTAGCTTTTAATCTCACGCGTGAACACTAAGAATCGCGCTGCCTTCCAGGAACAGTCGAGGCGTGAACACTACGAAACGCGCTGCCTTCAAGGAACAGTGGAAGATAGGTGATGAGAAGATGCAACGCGAACGGGGAAAATTGCTGCCATGCGTTACCTGCTTATTTTGTATATATATATATATATGCGTTGGATGTGTATTGCAGGACCAACATGAAGCCCAAAACTTCGAACTTCTTGGGAATAACCCTAAACCCCTAAAACGACTGCACACGACAGGAATTACCATTCGATTGGTAGATAGCTCAATAATACTAGCTACTACAGTACCCGTAGGGCGGCATAATATCGGACGGTGTCGCTATGCTTATGGGGGGGGTGGCGCGGCGCGGCGCGGCGCTGCTTAAGAAACGCGCTTACGCGACGCGACGCGACACGAGGATCGAAACGAATCAAGAAAGAAGATAGCTACTAGTACTACTGTGACACCCGTAGGCCGTAGCGCGCGTCTCAAGAACGGACCTCTGGGAAAAAAACCCCCGCCTTCCCTTGTCACATACTTTTAAGGGTAGGTGCCGTACAGCAGATTGATCCCATATTGTGCACTTCATTTTCGTATAATCGTCTGACAGGGTGACCATGGTATGACTATTGCACGAGCTTATCCTGAGCTTCCATTTTTGCGTTTACTAAAGCCAACGCCGTTGCGATTCAGCAGTCCCGTTCGGGGCGGCAGAATATCGCAAGGTGTGTTTTTTGAAATGTCGCGACGCCCGGCGCGGTCAACGGCATGGTGGTCGACCGACTAAAAGGGCCTCTGCGAAGCGACCTACGGCGGGGCTCTTCCCGCCACGTGGACCGTACACGTGGAACGGGTAACGCCACGACGACGGTCAGCCGTCCATGAACGGCCGACCGTTGCGAAATGTTTGAAATTTCGAAAATCACCCACCGTAGGTGAACAAGGGTACTCCCTTCAATTACTCTTATTTGTGTAGTATTATTGTGTCTTAAGGACAGGAAAGATCATACCGAAGTTGACGAATTCGGACAGCAAGTCCTTGCAAGTTAATTCCAAAATAAGCTGCCGACCTCTAGTCTGGCTAAGCTTTTACCACAATCGTTTCGAAGGTTCTTTTCCCCCTGATCGAATTCCTCACCTATCTAGATTCGTCATTCTCCAATCAGCTACAGACAGGCATTCAAGTTCCTAGAACCGTACAAATCGAATCACACTAGTTTTGTCCAATAGGACTCTACAGGCGCTTATCGCAATTTGCTACAGAATCGAACACCTATTCAGTTTAGCTTAGATCTTTTCCTACGAAGTCTAGACTCTTCATCCTCGGTGGAGTCTTCAGAGATAGGTGAAGTGATAAAGCCTAATCGACACTAGGTGGGAAGGATGTCATGACCAGATCGCGTCATTGTGACCTGAAATCGCGACCTGACCTCATCAAGGCGTGACACAAGCGTCGTCACGCTCGTGTCGCCGGCGATTTCTGGCGAATGGGTGTGGGGAATTTTGATATTATCCTGTCCACGTCATGATATGCGATCAATTCGTGATGCCACGTCCCATAAAACTTTTGGAACGGTGACATTCATCGTCCGCGGCCAGTTGCGATTCCATTCGTAATTTTTGAAATATTGTAACTCTGTAATGACAATTTTAACTGTTGCTGTGTTTGGTATAATTTCAGTGGTATAATTTGTATCGATTAATATCCAAATGAGACATTGGTCATTCAAGCCTCGATTTCGATGAGAACCACGCCTACGCCATACGTGAGCGTATCGGAATTTTACGTAGGAGTGCAACAAATGGGTTTGAAATCGACTTTGATTCCCGTCATAATTTGTTCATTAGTGTCACTTGAGCGATTAATTTCCGGTCTTGTGACACAGTGCGTATTCTATAAAAATGCTGCACCAGTAGCAAGTAGCAGTACTTGTATAGATACGAGAATGTTCCGAAATCGGAAAATTTACTGGGAAATTACTGTATAATTTATACACCATCTGGATCGTGACGCTCGCGCTCCGCTGACGAAGGCGAAGGCGAGCGATCAATGTAGAATGTTTTCAGTGTCACCCCGTAAGTGTGAAGCTGAACTCAAGCTGACCGACCAGAAATTCAAAATACGGGCTCTTGAGCCTTGCTGCTGACTGTCGCCTGGTGGTATATGTTACAAAGGCTTGTATTTTTCAACACCGCGCGCCTCACACCTGTTTGTTTTCCTGCGATAGCGAGTTCTTATTGCTTGGAGGTAGGGGAACGAACATGGTCATCATTTTAGGTTCCTACCCTTCGGACACCTGTCCGAAAGGATTTGTGATTATTTGGGATTATTTGTGCGCGGTGCCGACCTAACAGAGGGGGTAGTGCGTAGCCGTTGGCACGCCTTGGGATGAAACCCAACCCCTTCGATTTAAGGTGCGTTCGCTTCAACTTATTTTTTATGCTTGTATGTTTAAACATGAAATTACAGCCCCTATTTTGCGCGACCTCTTCTTGCTTTTTATCTTTATCGCGCGTGCGGATGCTTTTTTTTTCGCTTAATTATTTTCAATTGCTGGCAAGTTTTTTGGGGGATTCTCCACGACGCTCCTTTACGCCCTTAGCTGTTCTTGAGCACTAAGGAGTGCGCTCTTAGAACCCGTTGATTGCGACTGGTGCCTTGCGCGCTACTGCCGGAGCTCTAGACCACTCTGCACCAATATTCGACCTCAATGCATTGTACGCTACGGCGGCGATTTGGCTGCTTCGAGGTATTCTGGCTTTCTGGGAGTTGGAGGTCGCACCGCGGTGCCGACCAGACAGTGCTTAAAGCGGTCGCGCTATTCTCTCTAGGCTAACTTTTGTGTTGTTGCGAATGGGATCTTCTACTGCGGGATGAATTTGCTCAGTTGCCCACCACGGATCTCGCTGTTGTCTCGGAATTCGCTGCTGGTGTTTGTGATCTTGCGTATCGCCAATGGCTGCTTTCCAATGAGCCTTATCTTTCAGGGTTCGTATCCCCCAAAATGCAAACCGCCCTATGGCTCCTGGCGAGGAGGCGGTATATAAAAATATCCAACGCGCCGATCCTGGTTACCACCCCGCTTGTCGGGCTCTGGTGGTGTGGAAACACCAGGAAACTGTTAAGAATTTCCGGTTGTTCTTATGGCTACTGCCCGACGGTCCTTGTCATAGGACCGGAAATCGCGTCCGGTCCTATCACAAGGACCGGAGTTTCGGGAATTTTTTGGGGCGTCATCTTGACGGTCGGAGACCCTATCTTCCGCATCGTAGTACCCTTAGGACTAAACTTAGTGCCTATATGCGCCACGTACCTTATGTCGTCATATAACGCATATATCCAATGCATTTGTACAAGGCACCCTATCATTTTTGGGTTGCAACTCTTGGAGGACGGTGATAAATACCTCTTATCCTTCCATAATTTTTATCCAATCGAATTTGGAGTCTGACAAGCTTGTCAATCTACCAATTTGAACCCTAACAACATATCCTATCATGCGCAAAAGATTGTGCACGTTTCCGATACATATTGGTTCATATATACACCTTGCGTGTTTGGGTTTGGGTCTGAAGCCCTATCTTTTTGCTAAATTTGACACCTTATTTCTAGGAAGGGAATCTGCCCTTGATGTGCAAATACGAGTGAGGATATACTGCAATTTCATCCTGCACGTAGAAGTCCTATTCCATGTATATATAATGATTTTTTGAACGCTTTACATACGAACTGAAAGACGGGTTAATATGACTTGTATGCATCGGCAAAGTTAAAAAGGGATGCGGTTTTTTATCACCGATTTTCAGGAATTCTCATATTTCTTCTATGTGTGGACTTCGTGAGCTATATTTGTGGGCATATTATGGGTTTCCAAGGTAACGCACATGATAGATATCTTAAATAGTTCCCAAATATGTTAAGTTTGGGCGCTATAGGCATTATAAAGCCATTTGATGAGTGAACGAAGCTCCGCCCTTTCCGGTCCTTGTGATAGGACCGGTCATTTTAATTAATTTTAAGCGATGCTACCCCCACTAGTTCCACTATCCCCCAACATGCCCTAATCGAGTATACCGCCCAAATCACGTTCAAGATAAATTCTTTGACACCCATAAATGGTGCCCGAGCACTCATATATCAAGTATATCTAAAAAACGCACTCGCTAGCCCCAATTCATTACGGTCCTTGTCATAGGACCGGACCGTCGGGCAGTAGCCACTTATATGTTCCATTTGCCGGTTTTTTAAATGGTTTGTGCACTACTGCAAGGTGGTCGAGTTGTAAGCGAGACCGTAGTCATCATGGCATAGGGAAATGATTAAGTGAGTACCCCTTTTTTTGCGTAGCCTCTTTTCTCTTTGGGAGGCTTTTACTTTGTGGAATGCTTGAGTGAGGGTTGAGCTTCTTCAGAGCACATAATTGGGGCA
Source organism: Cymbomonas tetramitiformis (assembly GCA_001247695.2). Taxonomy (NCBI): domain Eukaryota; kingdom Viridiplantae; phylum Chlorophyta; class Pyramimonadophyceae; order Pyramimonadales; family Pyramimonadaceae; genus Cymbomonas; species Cymbomonas tetramitiformis. The sequence continues at coordinate 8,483 of LGRX02001292.1, forward strand.
GGGCACGCGTAGCCTTTGGCACGTTTTGGGTTGAAACCCAACCCTGCCGATATCAGGTATGTTTCACCCTGCTTTGCTTTCCCTAGTTTTAATTTGATCCAACCGCTGATTCTTTTTGGTTGTTTCGTGTATGGCAGGTGGTGGCATTGTAGGCAACACCATAGGCACTGTGGCGTAGATCTTAGAGATCGTTCAAAGGTAACTAGGATTAATTTTAACCGCTTCTTATTAGGATTTGTTGTGATTGAATTGAAAGTAGATGTGTCCCCCGCCCTCCCACTGTTCTTCACTAAAACATGTTTCACTTGATGAAATCTTGGTTGTTTTTAATTCACTTAAAATGATGATAGTTTTTTTGCCCTTATTTTAACCCTCTAAAACAATGGTTGTTTTTTTTCTTGGTTGTTTTTCTTTCACCTTGCAAATAGTAGTCCCCCCCCCTTCTGAGAGGTGGTATTAGTCCACGAAAGTCGTCCGTCCGTCCGTCCGTCCACTGTGTGGACGGACGGACGGACGGACGGACAATGGACCAAACATTCTTAACATTCTAACATTTCGCAAATTAGGGCGCCCATACTTAAGCCCATACTTAAGGAGTGTAACGCGTAGGCCCGCGTCGACGCCTACGTTTTCCCATACTTAAGAAAAATTAAATTTTTTCTTAAGTATTAAGGAATATACACTAACTCCCCCCTCCCCCCCTAACCAGGGTCTCAGGGGGTATAACCCAGTCGTCTGCGAGTGGCAAACGTGCGTCAGAGAGACGAACCTAACCACAGAGCTTGACAATCGTATACGATTGTCTAACGTGTTTCTTATTTTTTTTCATATTTTTATCATGTCTATATAGGGTATTATTTTCATAAAATAATTCATTTTTCATGGTACTTTAGGAAACCATGCCGGCTTCCCTGCGATATGGTAATCATGCTTTGGATGTCCCGCATACCGTGCCAATAACTCTTCCGTTACTACAGGCCTTGTTTCCAACCCTTACCGACACCCCGATGCTTCTTCACCTGCGCAGCGCAGAAGACGTGCAACCTGTCGAACTCGGTACCGTGTTCCCTGACGGAGCTGACGTACTTGTGATCGGTGGTGTCAGTTCAACCCCCGGATCTAGTGACGTGAAAACCGGTTGTGCGAATGTCGACACTGCCACACACGAATCTTCCCAAGCATCAGCTTCTCCGCCTCCTAAGACGCCTCGCCCTGAAGTAAAGCAAGAATATTTAGTTTGTGACTTAACCGAATCGCCTCCACCTCCTAAGGACTCGTATGAATCTACGAAATCCTCTAGCGCTGTACAAGAACCAAAGCTCAAGCATAAGGTCAAATCGGAAAATACTGCCTATGCCGGACCAGCTATTCCGATAGATTTTTCTCAGCATGTTGATTTGTCCCAAGACATAGCGCCAGGTCAGCCTGGCGAGCTTGTCGATGAACTGCCAGTACCTCTCCTTCCGGGGGTAGTTTACAAGCCACGTTCTGGACATTTCTCTCCTTGGAGAGATTTCTTAAAATACGATCCGCAGACCTGGATGCGTTCTGGGAACAAAAGGCGTATCAGAGGCCGTCTTACTAGAACTACTCGATGTGGTGGGGCTTTATCCTGCGAGAACGATGCATGTGTAGTGTTTCGTACAACGGGTGATCGTAACCGTTTCCAATTCACCGGTACCTTTAAGAACCGCAATCTGGCGTGCGCCCTTTGCAACGCTGCGCCTACTCATTCCGGCAATTGTCCGTTTGAAGTAACCATCCAAGAAGACTCCGATTGGAACATCCTCCAGCTGTCTACTAGCTCCCTTGGACACAACCATTCCGTGTTGTCCACCGACAACCCCAGCGTGGGTGAGCTAAAAGCAGCTAAGACTAGGGCTGAGGAGGTTCTAAACACCGGTGGAGTTCGAAACGTGTGCCAGGTGAAAAGGACTTTACTCTCGGAAACCGTCTTTCCAAAAGATTCTTCTTTTGACCCTAGCCAGCTACCAGACATCGCGAGGAAAATGAAAGTGATTGATAAGGCAGTGGACCAGAATCTCGTGCGAGGCCGTCGACAGGATGAGGGCATGCAAGCCGTTTCCCAATGGGCTGCTAAGCACGGTAAGGGCCTACTGCAATCTTTCGCGGACGAGGGGAACATCGACAGTTTTGCTCACACGTTCGTTATGTCCAGTGTCGGAGTGGATGGAGGTGTCGATCTCGTGCGTCGCATGCACCCGAAAAGTAGCGACGACTACCTCCGCTCAGCGTACGTCCACTTGGATTTCGTACATCGCAAGGTTTCTGGGGATTGGGTGACGATGGGGGCGCACGTGTTCTCCATAGAGGCCAACGCTCTGCTCACTATTGCCACCATGAACGTACCCAAAGACTGTACCGAAACACAGGTACTGTTTTGGACATTGGTGAAGAAGACGGTAGCAGCCGAACACCCGCGTGAGGAAGTATTATTCTACGGCTTCATGGGAGATGCAGCAGGTAAGTTAAAGATCATAATTTTCAATGGGAGAGTTTGTAAGTTACACGGTTCTGACAATCGTATACTATTGTCAGAACCGTTGACATTCGAATACGAATGTCACCTACGCATGAAATACAGGGCAAGTCAAAAATCATAGTTTTTTGTGTGAGTTTGCACTTTATATCGTTCTGACAATCGTATACGATTGTCAGCACCGTGTAAACCTACGCATGATATGCTTGGTTTTCAAGAACTGATTAATATTTGGGGCACAGGTGCTAACTGGGCAGCAATCAAGAAAGTTTGGCCAGACCAAGATGACCGTAACAATCTGGAGTGCACGTTCCATTGGGGGCAGAACTTACATAAGATCGAATCTCTTATTCCATCAGATCTCCATGCCGTGCACAAAGACCTGTTACAGCGATGGATTTACTCTACTCCCGAGGCCAAGGTGTCCTGTGAAACTGCCATCTTCGCCTGGTATGCTGAGAAATGTGGCAGGTCGAATCAGCCAAAATTGAATGCGTACTTCGTTTTCCAAATACGGCACGCGCAGCACATTCTGTCGCAATTCAAGGAACAAACCGAAGACATGACCGCCGAAATCCAACGACCGCTTGTATGCCTTGCGGAAAGCATGCACGCGAAGTGGAGATCGTGGGGGGCATACTACTCCACCTTGTTGGAGTCGGTGGAATTCGATAGCCTTATGCAGATTCGACAAATTTGCCTGGCGATGAACCGGCAGAACTCATCAAAGCACTTGTTGTGCGTGCAAGGTCGTATTCGTTCATTGGAGGATAAGTGGGTTAAAGGCGTCCTTACTCAGGCAGAGTTTGCAGATGGTCGCGAATTAATGCAAACAGTTCGTGCTGGCGCGACAGGATGGCTTCCACAGAGGGGCATCCCCGCAACGGACACCCACCGTCCAGATAAGGTGAACCATGGGGGGGTTTCGCGCAAACGCCCTGCGGAACTTCCCTCGGAAGGCGTCGCCTCCAAGAAGACGCGCACTGCCTCGGCGGTGCCACCTGCCTCTGCGGCAAGACCTACCTCGGTGGCAAGACCTACCTCGGCGGCAAGACCTACCTCTGCGGCACGTCCGGAGCGTACTTTAGTTCGCGTTTACCCGGAAGCTGGTGGGGACTTCCAACCTTCCCTGCTTCACGTCACGCGGGCAGGCACTAACGGTAAATGCTATGGACGGAAGTCTAATGGTTCTCGTCACGACATCCCAATCGCGAAAGGGCAGCTGACTATTGGGTACACCGGAAGCTTGACCTATTATTTTCCAGCAAAAAACTTAACTCTTCAAAAGGGTCAAGTTCGCGAAGTGAGGACCACTCCCCCGATCCGGAGGATTATATTCTGCTCGTGGAAATGTGTTCAAAACCCATGGTATTGTTGTCACGTTTCGATGCCTGGACTGCCCGAGGGGGGGGCGAACCGTGTACCCAAACTTCTTGTTGCACCGGACACAAAGATCCTGGAAAGTGAGGAGACTCGTCTCTGTTCTCTTGGTGTTTGCGTTGCCCATGAGGATGTGACCCCAGGAGAGGCTCGAGGACATCTGGTGAGATCGGAGAATTCGGAGATGGACGTGGAGGAGAGACTTCGCAACGGTGTTAAGGTGAAAGCGAGTGGCAAGGGTTTCTTGACGAAGAAGATAGCGAATTCCTATACCGCGCTCCACAGCATGGTTAAGACCGATAACCTTGCACTGACTCAAATCCGGAAATGTGTTCCTGGTGGTGCAACCGTCTATAACTTCCGAGTTTCTCACCCTGATTCCGATGGCCGTGAATACCTCTTGGAGTTTGGACGAGAATACCGTTGTTCGTGTCCGTGTTTTCGAGAAATGGCGAGGACCCGACCTGCTCCATGCAAGCATTTCCTTTGGCTGTACTCCGAGATATTCGAAATTCCGATCATTACAAGTGTGGGATACCTTCACGAGCCATCGCTGCTATCCTCAGAAGTGCGCAAAATACTGTCGTATTATCCTGGAATTCCGGACAACTTCGATCTCTAGTTGCTTAGATAGAATACAAACGTAAATCGGTGATGGCATCTTATATATTTTACAGTGTATGCATTTTCATATACGTTATTCAAAACATTTTGTATGCCATTGCATGTGTTAGCACCCTCGTCCACATTCGAATATGATTAACCGTACGGCAGTTGTCACACGTGAGAGAGAGCCGAACTTAGCGCCGAGATCGTGTATCCTATTGCATGTCGTATAACCCTGCCTGGATATTCGCGAAGAGTTTGTCACTACTCGTGCACATCTGAATATGATTAACCGTACGGTCGAAGCTTGACAATCGTATACGATTGTCACACGTGAGTATTGTGGTAGATATATTTATAGATTTTTTTATCTATATATACTAGGAAAATATTAAAATACTTCATAATTTTACAGATGTCTACAGGGAGGTTATCAAGAGTCAGAAAGCCCACAGCTAAGGCACAGGCTGTGGCTGCCGGGCGTGAGGGAGGTGCGTACCTGCAGCCCTATAAATGCATGTCGGGGTGTCATTTTTTTCATTATTGCATGGCTCGTACAAAACAAACCGCTCGAAAGAAATTCGGAGGCACAATTAGAGATTTACAGCGTATGGCCTCCGGAGGTGCACAGGCCTCTCAGAGCGGATCTTTGGCATCCGGTGAAGGTGGTTCAAATGAGTTACCCGCCGCTGGTGTTGCTCCAGGTACCGCAGGAGCTGCCACTCCAGTCGCAAGTGAAGATGCCACTCCAGTCGCAAGTGATCCTCAACCTACAGCTAAATCGCCAAAGCTGACTATTACAGTTGGTAAACCGAAACCAGCTCAGGAACCAGCTCAGCAACCAGCTGAGCAAGTCGTTGCGCTAATGCTCGAGTATGCCGCTACAACTAATAAGAAGGAGAAGAAAGACCTCGAGAGTAGAATTGGGGCCGTTGTGGAAGGTGGAGATAATAAGGAGATAGTTGATACAGCTGTTGCATTACTGAAGAATCGGGACGCACCTAAAGCTGCTGTCACTCTTAAAAGATTGCTAGGTAAGAGAAAAGCTGATGCAGATGCACCGCCAGAGGCAGGGCCAGAGGCAGCGTCAGCTCCTGCACCCGAGACCTCGGGGAGTGCACCACCGCCAAAGCGTGCTCGTGACCCGAAGGGTAAGGCAGCGATATCTGGGAGCACTGATGACGACAACAGGCAAGACTACATATTCCCAGGACCGCTGAATATCAAAAAAGTGATCTCAGAATGGACTTTTCGTCCCCAGCTTATTACTCGAGAAGACAAAAAGCTTCCAGTAGTTGCCCCTCTTGGCTTGCTGGTACATCCTGCTGATGTTCAGGGCGACTCAAACCGACTTTCGTTTACCCGCGCGACTTCAGAAGAGGGAATAGAGAAGCAGAAGAAGGTCATCATGGAGCGATGGGAGGTGGACAAATCACATGTCATCGTGTGGTGGACTGGACACTATTACACGGACGAAGAGTATAGGCAAATGCTCATGTCCAAGTTTTATCCCGGTGAGGCATTGCTTGTCAGCACTAGTATTATGCAAGGGTTCGGGACTTTCCTACAAAGCTTGACAATCGTATACGATTGTCAGACCTAAGTTCATTTCGGTTGCTTGCAGCGGCGGATGCGGAGGCTCCTGAGGAAGTAAGCAATTTCAACACCATGGTGCACAATCTGGAGACCGACTATCTCAACCTATTCGATAATGATCCTGACGACTACAAGAGGTGGGTGAAAAACAAGTTCATGCGAATGCAGCTTGTCGTGGTGGATGGCCAGCATCGCTATGACGCCTGGCTTGACCTTGTCCTGGACGCAAGGAAACGTAAAGCATTCTGGAGCGGTAACGGGACCAGTAATAGGTCCTCTCTGGAGGGGTTGGCCACAACGATTACAATTCTGAAGAAAGAAACACCTCTTTGTGTTTTGGTAAGCGATCCTTGTATGATATCGTTTGTTTCATTGTTTCAATAAAATACCGTATGTACATGAATGAATTTTTTACAAGTTTCGGTTTGCGCAGAGCCTTATCGGGACACTGACGAACACCGACCAAACAGAAAGTCTTGTTGACTCTCACGAACACGATAAATGGATTTTGCTGTTGAATGTTGCCGACGCCTCGGAAGACCAACTGGCGCATTTTACACAATTCCCGGTAAGGCAAGCTAGTGCCAAGAGTAACGCTTGGTATCGGAATAATCTGAGGGATACGACCGCGGCGGCCTACTCGAACGAGATTTCCAAACTTCGGGATCAATCGGCAAAAGTTGCCCTCCTCCAATCGCGCGAGCGGGATGCGCAAAAGGTATGAAACTTCCGCGCTCTCTCATGTGTCCTCACCCACGTTTGACACTCGTATACGATTGTCAAGCTTCAGTTCTCACCCACGCGTGACAATCGTATACGATTGTCAAGCTTTGGCGCTAGCGTTCTTGTCGCGTGACAATCGTATACGATTGTCAAGCTTTGGCGCTAGCTTCGCCCCTGACTCACGCGTGACAATCGTATACGATTGTCAAGCTTTGGCGCAAGCTTCAGTTCTCACCCACGCGTGACAATCGTATACGATTGTCAAGCTTTGGCGCAAGCTGTTCGTGTGACAAGCGTGTCGCCCCCCTTACATGTGTCCAACGTGTCTTGCTTGCAGATTTTGCGGTTACTGGATCCAAAACTGGGAGACGAATGGCGGAAGGAAGCTCTCGAGTTGAAGAACTATCCGAAAGAACTGCAGCCTGTTCTTACCCTAGAGGCTATAAGCACCTCGCTATCAGCCTTAGGGTTTGATGTACGATATTTTTTCTTTGTTCTGAAAGTGGCGAAGGAAGGAGCATTAATGGCCGATGTGGACAAACGGAAGGAGTTCTACCAGAAATATGGGATCAGTTGCAAGGGCAAGTTTTTGACTGGCACTGAGTTCAGCTCGTATTGTCATCGTCTTGGTTTCATCAAGGATGTCATCGAATCTGCCAAGGCCAAGTTTGCCTCGCTGATGGGTTGGACTAAATACCCAGATTGGTATAAACACGCAGAGGCTATCAGGGACGTCTATGATGATGATGAGGATACGCAGGAGACTATACTCAAACTAAACGTTGACACCCCTTGGGGACCCTATGACTTTAATGGGGTAACGTACCGTGATTCGCAGCATATGACGTACGTGCAAAAACATCACCATTTTTTTATTCAGAACGTCCACGGAGAGCCTGATTTGGAAACCAAGCTTCTGGTGTGGATGTTAATCCAATCTTCCAACAAATTCTACACTGCACGCTTCGATGAGGTCATGAAGAGCATGATTAAAGCAAAACGATGGAAGCGCGTTGATTCCAAGGAAGGAAGGGCTATGGACAAGAGTGTGAATAAGCCATCGCAGGATACCATGCATACCTACAAGACTCTTGTGGATTGCGCTGGTGAGTTAGTCCTCACAAGTTTTTTTTTTAAGTTGCAGGATTACAAGTCCTAATGACAGTGATGTTTGCTATGCAGCCACGCGTATGATCTTGTGCTACATTCACACCTTGCCGGATGACTTCATCGAGATTCGAAATGGCGGTCGCTTTGGGGCTACGTTCACGATTCCGAAGCTTTATGGCCCTGCCTACACTGAGGCACCCGTATACGATCCCGCATGGTTTAAGCAGACGTTGGGCATCACCCATACGAAAAGGGGGTTTGAGGAAAACTGCCTGCATTTGCTATGGGCGATTCAAGCAGGAGCTGGGTCTCAGATTAATCTGGCCCCTGCAGTACTGGCAGCGTCGCGGATGATGGAAGCGAAAGAAATGCCAGATATCAATGACGAGATCGCCGCGTTCAGTGCGAAGGTGACCCCGTTATACACTTGTGATGATCATGCCATGGGGATGATCGGTCAGTTGGTAAATGTTGGTAAAAGAAGTGTGACAATCGTATACGATTGTCAAGCTCTGGCGTTAGCTTGACTTAGAGTCTGCTCTGTCTCTGAGTTCGAAGACTGATTCTGATGCGTATTACAGGCCGTTTGGGAATGGCTGGAACTCCGTGTGAAAGCGTCACGCCGGGAGGGCGGGATGCCGGATGCTCTGGTTAAAACGGAGATTTTCGATCATGATTGGGAGCCGAAGAGCGCGGTGATTGAATTCATGGAGCTGAAAATCCAACACAAGGAGCTGCATGCTGCCGAGGGAGTCCAGCAGCCGGTGGACTTCAACAAGTGCCATCGCGAGTTGCTGGCGAAGCTTCTGACTGAGGGATTGCTGGAATTCGGAATGAAGGTTAGAACTGTTCATATATCTACATTGCAATGTATTAAGTATTTCCTGCGTATGTATTTCAAAGCAGACTGATGAAAGCAATGTTCCACAGGTTAACGAATCTCGCGCCGAAAGGAATAAGGGTCCACGCAGCAATCAAGTCATGGTCAGTTGGCGCAATGAAAAAACATTGCAACACGCTCGCTATGGAGTGGATCTGATCTTCGTGGATGGTCCTTTTGGGCTGTTTTCGGAGGTATGGGATACCTATTCAACAGACTTCTACTCATACATGGGTGGTATTTGCATGTCGGCTATGGATTATGGTGGCATTGTGATTCTATTCTTACCGGACTCGACCACCCGCAGTAATGTGACCATTAATGGAAAAACCTTCGCGATATCGAGGCAGCAAGCAATCATCGATGCCTTCTGCGCTTCGACCAAAGGATGGCCGCTGCAATGGACATGCCACCAGACGGTTCAATACTGGAATCGAGGCGGAGGACGCATAGGTAATAATGCGGCTGGTCCGGTCAGCGTTTTGCAACCGTATGTGTTGCTGCACTTGGTGGAAGATCCCTCAAAGAGTAATAAGCTACCGAAGTGGGCCCCGCTGCGAACAACGGTCGGAAAGTTTTCGAACGCGTTCACGAACAGCATGGTAAGAATCCTTGTATGCATTCATATCTTCTCATGAATGCAACTCCGCCAAACAAAATTGTCAAGTAGATGCACTAGCTCAGACACGCAGACTCGCAAGTGACAATCGTATACGATTGTCAAGCAGGTGCACTAGGTCCGACACTCAGACTCGAGTGTGTTGTTTGTTTATAAACAGGAGGTACCGCTGCCACCTAAGGAGTACCTGAAGAAAGAAGATGGACAAAATATTCGCAGCGTTCAGAAGCCAATCCGTCTTTACCGTGAGCTGATGCGCTTGTACAGCAACATGGATGCTTGTGTTATGGAATTTCCATGCGGAACGGCTCCAGCCTCCATGGCGGGGTATATGGAGCAAAGGCATGTCCTTTCGATCGACATGGATGCAGAGGTGTTGAACATGGCCAGAGCACGGTATTCCGAGGTGCTCGCAGGTGACATAGCGCTGATAGAAAAACAAAAGGCCAATGTGCCTGATGACCACGAAATGGATTTGAATGATGTCGCGGATGCTTTAGGCATGGATGCTATTTCGGCTACTCCGGTTATGGAGGCTGAGGTGCCAGATGCTTGTTTCGAGATGCCAGCCGCTCTCGCGGCAGCGTTGCTCGAGCACCCCGACCCTGTACCTAGCGTGTAAATCTGCATGAATGCTAGTACATTGGACACTGGCGGGCTCCGACCCTAGAACCGAGGACACCCACGAAACATACATTTCAGGGTAGCACAATTAACAATTATTTTCTTAAAATCATTGGTACAATTAGCATGTTCTTAGAAGCCAAAGTCCAAGTCCTCGTCAGTCATATCCGCCGCACAGTTGCAAGCTCCTAAATATTGCTCTATACTCTCGCCGCGCTGCTCCGGTAACAATAAAGCATTTATCTTGTCCACAGGTATTTTCAGATTTCTAGGCGTTACCCACCTCCCCGTCCAAGGGTTCCTGGAGGGAAATCGTTCGAGATGCATCAAGGTAAAGAATAGGAAAAACCGAGTTCGGCGTACATAACGGTATCCTGCAGAGATTGCGTCCAAGTCCCAATTTCCCTGAATGATAGGCCTTTCGCAATGCGCGTATACGTTTTCCGCATTACAGTTTACGCAAGGTGTATGACCGAAAATGTTCACATGATTTATCATATCTTCATCCTCGTCAAAACCATCTAACCAAAGCAAGACTCGCTCAACCTGCCGGGTCAGCGCCATTTCTCAGGAAGTTTTTGAACGCGAAAATAAATGATTAAAACTCGCTACAACACGTCTTAAATAGGCATGGGAGCAAGGTATTTTTTTCCTAACGGCAATTGCACCACTTTCCGTCGTCATCAGGTTCCTGGTCAAAGCCTGTGCCCTGGTTAATCAACTCCGGAATGAAATCTGTGGGAACCGCCATTGTTTTTGGGGTAAGTGCGCCAGGGTTGGCTTGCGTGGGAGTGTACGTATATTGCGCAGTAGTGGCAGGATACCGATGCGCATCCAACAGTTGAAAATACCATGTTTCCCGAGTCTCGCGGATAAACCTCCATTTAGCCTCAGAGGGGTCATGTGTAGGAATCAGCGCAGGATCGATGAACACTTCCTCGCGATATAAGAACCAATTCCAGGAATGGCACACACTGCATTTTTTGTATTCGATATACATACGTTCAAGCTCAACAAGTGCGTCTTCCATGAACTCAGGAGTATTCATGATGCTAGTATTTTACTGCGAAAATAAATGAATAAAAGACATGTAACATTACTTATATAGCAGTAAACTTCGAGAGATTTCCTTTCAACACGGTGTTGACAGTCGTGTACGATTGTCAGAAGTGTGCAGAGGGTAGTTTTGGTATGCACGGCGTGAAAGTTATTGTTTTTCCTACATGTAAGTATACGGTTTATTTCAGTACTAACACGTGACATAGTGTTAGCTACCAAGCATATGTCTCCTCATTGCACGCGCTAGCATCAATTATGCGCGTTAGGGTGCAGATTCTGAACATACGCCCGCAACCTTCGCATCTCCTTTCATCTTCCTGCAGCAGATCGCTTTCCATCTCTGTCAGGGCACAGTGCGTAGTTTCGCTGTAGCGGTGTCTATTTCGCCAGCCCCGCCACTCCAAATCTGAGTATCGGTGGTAGATCCACCCGCCCTCATACCAGTACACGAGATGCCTCACCCCGAACCTTTCGCTGGATCTACGGCCGTGGACGTACATCGGCCAAAAACTCCACCAGTGATAGGTCCTGAGATTAACTGCATGTTGCCCGAAGTCCTCCCAGTCTTCTTCAGCTTGTTGCCGCGCTCGCCGCCACAAGCGGAGAATTAAACGGTCTTCAGGAACCCATTGGGCTTGTTGTAACTGGCAGTCGCGAAACGTAAAAGCATCGAAAGGCCATATCCAATACTGCAATATTCCAATACTGGGCATAATGGTGAGGTAGTCTAAGGGGCGGGTTGTGGTTCTATGTGACGAACGCAGGTGTGATGAAATGACCTCCGGTTACAACTCCTCCAATATATATATCCAACATATATCCTAAAACCCTGAACCTTAGACGTCCCGATATGTCTATGTGCAGCACACCTGACACCAAGACTCACCTGCTTGACAATCGTATACGATTGTCAAGCAGGTGCACTAGGTCCGACACCCAGACTCACGTGTGACATTCGTATACGGTTGTCAAGCTCTGTCGTTGGGTTCGTCTCTCTGACGCACGTTTGACACTCGCATGCGACTGGGTTATACCCCCTGAGTCCCTGGTTAGGGGGGGAGGGGGGAGCCAGTGTCTATTCCTTAAGTATGAAGAAAAAATTTAATTTTTCTTAAGTATGGGAAAACGCAGGCGTCGACGCGGGCCGACGCGTTACCCTCCTTAAGTATGGGCTTAAGTATGGGAGCCCTATTTTGCGAAATGTTAGAATGTTAAGAATGTTTGGTCCACTGTCCGTCCGTCCGTCCGTCCGTCCACAGTGGACGGACGGTGGACGGACGGACGGACGGACGGACGGAGTGGACCGATACTAATCCCCCCCCCTTCTTTCACCCCCATAGATTGGTTGTTTTTACCCCTGACTCCGCCCAATATAATGATAGTTTTTTGCCCTCATTTAACCACTTAAGCGAGCAGTGTATGTACATTATTTCACGATGAAGTTAACAATTATTCCCCCTTCTTTCACCCCTATAAACGGGCAGTTTTTGCCCTTTAGTTATGCCATGTATTTCACCTTGAAAATAGTACTCCCCCCCTTCTTTCACCCGCATAAGCCGGCAGCTTTTGCCCTTTGTTTCACCTTTAAAATAGCTGTGTTTTCCCCTTCTTTCGCCCAAAAGAAACCTGCAATTTATGCCATTTATTTCACCTCGAAAACAACTGTTTTCCCCTTCTATCACCCCCAAAACCTGCCACTTTATGCCCTTTATTTCACCATAAAAATATCCGTTTCCCCTCCTTCTTTCAACCCCAAAAACCAGCATTTTATGCCCTTTATTTCACCTTGAAATCAGCTTTCCCCCTCCTTCTTTCACCCCAAAAAGGCAGTTTATGTCCTTTATTTCACCTTGAAAATAGTAGCCCCCTTCTTTCACCCCCATAAGCTGGCAGTTTTAGCCGTATATGTCACCTTTGAAATCGTTTACGCGTTGTCACGAGGTCCCTCGATGCACAAGACGCTAGGCCGAGACCAAGTTGTCTCCTGAGCTCGAGGGTAGAGTTTGCTCACCAACTTGCCGGACTAAGCAAACGAACCTTGCACACGTAAACTTGCTCCTTAATATTAAACACTACCTTAACACATTCTTTAACCTCGGACGGAGATGTGGAAAAGTGGGACACAACTGATACTAATTAGTTATTTACTTGTGGTGAGGAGTGTGACGCACCTATCACTGAAAAGTTTAAAGGTCCCTCGATGCCTCCGTGGTTGAGTGCTCGAGGGTTGAGATCGATGCCATTTAACGGAACGATCGAACCAAAACTTTGTGGTGGGTGCTTGCTCTTCTTGCTGTACTATATCGATGACATGACACGAGTCCAGGTCCCTCGATGCTTAGCGTTCCACGACGTGGTTGTGGGGTGTATTAAGTTCGAGGGTTGAGATTGCACCCACCACGTACATGGTGATGGAGCAGTCGAACTTATCACGTGGCGAAGTCGATAAAAAAACTCGTAAAATATTAAGTTTGCCATAAGCATACATACAGTCCCTCGACGCTCAAGATACGCTCACGAGTGTATCTCCTGAACTCGAGGGTCGAGATCGCTCAACTTCGGTACTGAGCTGCCGAACTGTATCATGTTCAAACTTTGGTAACAGTCATCTAATTCAAAAACCAACGCCCCCGCGCCAGCGCCCCCGAGGCCAGCGCCCCCGAGGCCAGCGCCCCCGAGGCCAGCGCCCCCGAGGCCAGCGCCCCGAGGCCAACGCCCCCGAGGCCAACGCCCCGAGGCCAACGCACCACCTTTCTCGGGCCCAAAGGCCCGAACTCCCCCTCTCTCGGGCCTAGAGCCCCCCCGCCTCCCCCGCATCCCCCACCTCTCTCAGGCTCAAAGGCCCAAAGCCCCCCCCCAATGATTTACAAGGTAATATTTTTGAAATTTAACGTCCTATAACACTCTAAAAGAATTGTGGTTCACCCACCCACTAGCGTGCGCCTCGAGCACGCTCACCCACTCACCAGCGTGCCTAGGCTAAACTTATGCCAACATTTTGCTCGAGTGAATTTATGACTAACAAAGTACGGAAGAATTAGTCATTAGTAACCTTTTGTGTGTGTGTGTGTGTGTGTGTGTGGTTTTTGTCCTTCAGGAGAAGTTCAAGTTATTGTGCACTACAGTAGAATAGCCCTTGACTTCCGATGGTCCTTGCACGGACGCGATGGTGCACTTTTGCGGCGAGCCCCTAGAGACCTATACCAACACGATGGCCACCAACGACATGCATACTAGTTGTGCTAGCTCTCACGCATGACACGTGCCCTGAACTGAATATGGTATAGAGTACAACAGTGTAGTGTCATCCGAGTTGAGGCTTCAAGCAATTTTAAAAGGAAACAATAGAGACTTGTATACACAGTTTGTACCTTAAGTGTAATTGCCAACGTTGTGAAACTTTGGTGGTTCTTGTGTAGTAGTTTTCCAATGTAGAACTTCATTGTAACTTTACCGATTGTGAACATCACTTGCGATATTTACCCGATTTGGTATCTTCTGTGTAACTTTACCGATTACATAACTTAGTGTAACTTTTGCGATTGTGCAACCTCCCTGTAACTTTACCGATTGTGTAAACCACTTGCGATATTTACCCGATTTGGTAACTTCCGTGTAACTTTACCGATTACATAACTTAGTGTAACTTTTCCGATTGTGCAACTTCCCTGTAACTTTACCGATTGTGTAAACCACTTGCGATATTCATCCGATTTGGTAACTTCCGTGGAAACTTTCCAATTGGGTATTACTCCCGTTAATTTTGTAACAACGATATTCCCCGTTAATGTGCTGCACGTGTACATCACTTGCGGTTAATTTCCGATTGTGTCCACATCGTGAAAAATATCGACATAGTTACTCGTCCCACTTTTCCAGATGGTACGTCGAGAAGTCATTACTAAAATGCCAACGTCAGAGGCGTGAGTAAGGTAGCGGTGAGAAAAAGGATGAGCGGCTAGGGTGGTGGTGTAGGGGTCGCGGGCGATGTAGAACACGAATGAGTTTGCCAAGACAGAGTCTCGCTGGACCAAGCTAGCATATACAGGTCTCGCGAAGGCGTGGGCGGCCAAGTCCACGGAATTCCCAAGCAACGGCGAAAATGTCAGAGTAGGCGTCCCCCAAAAGCGCGCGTGCACCCGCGAATGTCCCAGCGCCACCACCACACCAAGCCGCAGCCCTCACTCACCGCCAAGGGCACTCACGCCCCCAACTGCGGCTCGCTTAGCCAATCATGCCCCCAAATTCGTAAGCACAAAAGCGTGGATTCAGGTCCACAACCTACTGGAATATCCTTGCGGATACTCCTCAGAATATATAGTACACAGTGAAAGTCTAAACGAACCGCTGTCGATATATCTGATATGATAAAAGCCAAAGAACCAAGAACCGTAAACCCTAATATAGGGAGTCGGGTCAAACTAGTGGCACTGCCCACGTGGCAAGCTGCCAAATCAGTCAGGGGTCACCATACTCGGAAATGGACCCAGCAGAGTAGCTCTATCTAGGGGGGCTGCACCAGGACTCCCGGTCGGCGCCCGATCTAGCTAATCCTAGCAGATCTGTCGTTCTGCGCAATTTCTGGCCCGATGCTCCTGAAAAAGCTTAAGGAACTTCCAAAAACGTCGTTTGGTGACCGGAAAACTGCCGGAGAACCATAGAAGGCGTGGGAAGTTCGTTCTGAAACTCCGCTTTTTCAAATCTGAGACGTTACTGACGACCGTTACTAGCTCCGACACGGTGAATCTGGACAATGATCTTCCCCTGAGGGGCTAGGGACTTGTCGGAACTGAAAAGTGCTTCTAAAATATCAGGACTTTCGTCTCTACTGCCTTCACAAAGTTCCTTATACATGGGAAGCACGGTCCCCTACGGCAGATCTGAAAATGTAGAAAAAGCGAACTTGGTCCAAGCCGTTGACCGGTCAACTGCTGATTCTCGGTCTAATCTGACCTCATGTCTGACTTTTGTTTTCGAAAAGAAAAGTATTTCCATTGGTCTTCAGGCTCCAATTGTCTCAGAAAAGATTTGGTCGTTGTCTAATCCGTAATTGCTCACTTAGGTAGCTCCTGTGCTACCTAAGACGGTCTAATTGAACATTTGACTTGTCACCCAAAATCTTCGAAAAACATGCCCATCTTTTCTCCTTTCTCTGAACTTTATGAGGAAAAAGGTGGCATAACACAGTTCTCAAAACAACAATGGGATATACCACTCTGAAGTTGCTGAAACTCTTTCAAGTCGAGGAAAAAGAAGCTTGGCTTCTCAGGAGGTCTTCTTCGAGGACTTGCTGAACTGTTTCCACTTTCCACAGGCCATGTCTCGGCTATTCTGCAGTATACAGATATAGCTAGGTTCTAGCTACCAGTTGAACAAGGGTACTCCCTTCAATTACTCTTATTTGTGTAGTATTATTGTATCTTTAGGACAGGAAAGATAATACCGAAGTTGACGAATTCGGACAGCAAGTCCTTGCAAGTTAATTCCAAAATAAGCTGCCGACCTCTAGTCTGGCTGAGCTTTTACCACAATCGTTTCGAAGGTTCTTTCCCCCCTGTACTGGGATTTAGCCGTATTGCACCCGACAGCCCTGACCGGGAGTCCCGGTGCAGGCCTCGGCTAGACCCCTAGTCCATCTCAGACTGTGTGATTAGTTCGATCTGATCCGACGGTCCGTACCGCTCGTGTCACGTTCCGACCCATCGGGTTAGGGTTTAGTGGGTATATAGACATTACCGTATTCACTATCTTTGACTTTTATCACTTATCTATATCTAGAGCTTGGATAGCCCTTCCACTGTGTTTGCCCACCTGATAGTATCCCACGAGGATATCCCAGTAGGTCGTGGACCCATTCCACGTTTCTTCCTCTGCTTAGGAGGATGATTGGCTAAACAAGCCGCTGTCCTCGGGTGTGGGGACGCCTATGGAGGATTAACGCTTAGTTGCTAAGTGGTTGAGTGAAATTAGAGATTGGAGCTGTGCGAGGGGCTGGGGCGACTATTTCGACTTCGGGTGCGTTTTTGCTGGAGGAGATTCGCGGGAATCAGCTACTTTCGCGCCTTATCAGTGACCTACGACTGGTGCCTTGGTCCACATTATCGAGTGTCGCTTTGTGTCCATCTATCCTGGCGTTTCCTTTGCGCCCTCCATCTTCGCTGGTATCACTCACCGCTGGCACTATTTCGTTACATTTTCCTTGCCCCCAAGCAGTCGCAAATCGACAAGGTTGTGCGACTGCCAAACTCTGTGAGGGATTCTCCTACCCCACAGACACCACCAGTGCCGGCTCCGACTCCAGCAGCTGCCAACGACCCGGTTGGGTTGGTGGCAGCACGCGCGAAGTTCATCGAGCAGGCAGAGAGAGCACGCGATGTCCTCAAGGAGGCGAGACACCGCAAATGGGCGAAGGCGGTGTCCAAGTACGCGCTTGGGGGTCAGAGCGTACGATTCTTCGCTGAGGATGATTCTGGCAAGCTAGCCAAGATTATCACGGCGTTGAAGAACGACTTCGACGCGAATGGTTTGGATTTGGACGTGTTCGACTTATCCGACACTACGCGCGAGGTGCACCCGGCTGTCAACGGTGTGCTCTACGACACGCTGGCGCATATCGTAGCTGATGGCTCGGCTGCGGAGATGTTCCTGGAGGGCGCTGGGGATGCGTCTGAGCGAGATGGGCGTCGTGCGTTGATCGACTTGGCCAAGGGGTGCATTCCCGTTGGCCTAATGACCTCCCACATGGAGGAACACATGGCTATTCGCTACGAGGCGAAGTTGGACCCTCGCAAGGCGCTGACGCTGGAGCATCGCCTCGTCAAGGAGAACACCACGCCTGGGTGGTTCCCTGACGAGGATTCGCGCAAGCAGGCTATGGTGGAGCGCCTTGACACGGAGTTCTATCGCGCATTGTTGGACAAGTACCCGTTGGAGGCAGACCTTGCGAAGGTCAGCCTGCGGGAACTTGTCCACCAGATCACGGCGGTGTACATTTCGTGGGCGACGCGGCAGCAGCGAGTACATGGTGCATCATTCGCGCCTGGTGGCACGGGCGGTGTCACGGGTGCGTTGGTGGCGACAGAAGAACCGGGCGGAGGCGACGAGAGCGCATTCGACGAGAACCAGAAGCTGCTGCAGCGGATTTTGGAGCGACTTAAATACGTTGAGGCGTATATTAAGTCGACTGGAGGACACTCAGCGGTGACACAGGCGGCGAAACGGCAGCGGGGCGGGCTAGCGGGATTTCGCAACGGTGTCGCGCCCACGGTGGGGTTCGACAAGACAGCTATGAAGGCTTTGCCCCTCTGCAACAAGTGCAGTGTGGGTGGAAAGAAGTTGTATCATCTTTGGAAGGATTGTGTGCTTGGAGGGCGTCGGCACACTCCTGGCACGGCTGCGGCATATTGCCAGCCGGCAGCGGAGGTGACGAAGGAGGATTCCGAAAACGCGGCGTTGGCGTTTCGGTTTCAGCAGGCGGCTGACGAGGGGGCAGAGGCATTCGCGGCAGCAGCGGAGGCCTACGGTGCTCCGGAGGTCCTCAGCGGGGAGCTGGCTGGAGGATTGGACCTGTCCGCCTACGGCTTTGCCGTTGACGGGCAGGCAGACGCGGGCGAGCGGGATCTACGGGATCCAGAGCTGGTGCGGCTGTCGCAGGAGGTGGATGCCGCAGCGGCGAGGTGCGGGGTGAGCTTCACACACGTGAGTGTCCCGCCGCAGGTGGTGCCTGGACCTGGTGGTGTGCACGCGGTGGGTGCACAGGAGCAGAGCATGCACGCATTCACGTGTGCGGACGCACTCAGTGACGACGGTGTGGAGCATCCCGGGAGCATGCTTGCGGTGCCGCAGCACGGTGGTGCTGTTGCGGATGCCGTTGTGCCGGAGCCCACGGTGCTCGTGACAGAGCCTACGGGCGAGTTCACCGGTTCGATCTTGGTGTTGGACGACGGTGTTGCGGAGGCTAGGCGGCTGCGGGATGTCGAGAGTTCTATTCGCCTGCAGGCGGATGCTCGTGAGCGGGCGGTACAGGAGTCCCTTGCGGCTCGGGAGCGGGGTGTGACGGCGGCACTTGCGGCTCAGCCCGGGGATATGGAGGAGCTGTTCATGCCGGCGGGGTGGCAGCCCAACGACGAGAAGAAGAAGATTGATCAGCAGGCGGTGGTGCCTGCACGGTGCCGTGGTGCGGCCGCTCAGCCGGTGGGCTGTGGGACCCCGCCTTTCGGTGCCAGCCAGCGGCTGATGTGGACCGTGTGCATGCTTGGCATGTTCGTGTGTGTGGCGGGAGCACTGCGGGGCACAGGAGAGCTGGGGTCGGCTGGAGGCGGGCCGGCTCACGTGGCAGAAGAGTTTTTCACGGACGAGCACGGCCGGGTGTGGTTCTACCCGGAGCCGGTCGAGATCACGTTCGGGATGCACGATATTGACGGCTGGGAGCACAGACTGCAGGAGGCGGTGGACGTGCTCACGGCACGTGTACGTGACGTACTGCCGTCAGATGGTGGTGCAGCTGCAGATGGTGGTGCACTGGCAGCTGGTGGTGCTCACGTGTACGGCTTGCCGTTCGACGTGGCAGAAGATTGCGAGGAGGCAGCGGTGCTGGGTGACTACGAGGACGAGTACGAGTACTAGCTGGACTGCGGGCACACGGTGGCAGCAGGCCTCGTGTGACCTATGTGTGCTCGGGTGACAGGCAGGGGGACCATTGCACCGACACAGCTTTGTTAGTCACCGTAGTATTTGGCAGATTTGCTTTTTCAGCTGTGGTGCATCTGTAGATTTCAGATTGCAGATTCGTTTTACTGTTGCAGTTACTCACTGTAGATGCCGTCGGCTGATAGCCATTGCTAGGTATCACAGAATTGCACAGTGTTTCGTCATCGGACTTTATGCATCTCATGTATTTGCATATCTCACTTTCTGGCACACCACTCCTCGATGGAGGTGGTGTACTGGGATTTAGCCGTATTGCACCCGACAGCCCTGACCGGGAGTCCCGGTGCAGGCCTCGGCTAGACCCCTAGTCCATCTCAGACTGTGTGATTAGTTCGATCTGATCCGACGGTCCGTACCGCTCGTGTCACGTTCCGACCCATCGGGGTTAGGGTTTAGTGGGTATATAGACATTACCGTATTCACTATCTTTGACTTTTATCACTTATCTATATCTAGAGCTTGGATAGCCCTTCCACTGTGGTTGCCCACCTGATAGTATCCCACGAGGATATCCCAGTACCCTGATCGAATTCCTCACCTATCTAGATTCGTCATTCTCCAATCAGCTATAGACAGGTATTCAAGTTCCTAGAACCGTACAAATCGAATCACACTAGTTTTGTCCAATAGGACTCTACATGCGCTTATCACAATTTGCTACAGAATCGAACACCTATTCAGTTTAGCTTAGATCTTTTCCTACGAAGTCCAGACTCTCCATCCTCCTCGGTGGAATCTTCAGAGATAAGTGGAGTCTTCGCAAGCTCCGACAGCTCAGTCGGCTCCGAGGCGCCTGTAACACCCCCGGTCTCCTTCTTCTCCAATTCCCGAAAGTCGGAGCTCGTTGGAGACTCCGGATCATAGTGGGGAGATATCGGACTACCAGGAACGGACTCGATATCCTCCGGCCCCACGTGTCCTGTGTTCTCCACGACAGCCACAGATGAGGGTGACGGAGTCTTCTCCACGACAGAAGTCAGGGTCACGTCACAGTCGTACACCTCGGTCTGGGTCTCAACTGTTCGGGTCGTACGGTCCATCTCATCCTCGATGTCGTCGATATCGGGACTCGGTGTCCTCCTCCGTCCCGTATATGGTATCCCACGGTACGGAGACACACTGCCACGAGCGGGGCACAGTTGACTCACACTGTTGCCCCAGTGGGACTCATCGTCCAGATCGAACGGCACCACGAACTCCTTGGGCTTCGTGGCATCAACCAACATCCACCCTCTCGCTCGTGTCCGCTCCTAACGCCTCAGATCTCCATTCGGGAACACCACGATGTACGGCCACGCGTGACAGACTAAACTGTCGGAGTCTGACGGGATCGTGGGAGGCTGAGGCGTCGATTCAGGCACCATCCTCCAGGTTGCTGCTTCCTGGCTGGTCAGCGCCACCTGTCGGCGCCAACCCTCTCCAGGCGCAGGTGTTCCTGGCACAGTAGGTGCTCTTAAAAACACTTGTTTAGGCAATATATATGCCACTTATGTGTGCATATGTGCCTTAGACAAGTGCTGTCGAGATTACCCTTACCGGAGGTTTGGGTTTTGACGGAACATTAAGTGTTCAGTGAATGCAAATATGGTTCACAACTTTTCACTTGAAAATTAAGTCGCCAGTACGCGGTCAGCAAACCGTGTTTCAAGAGAAAGTCCCAACCCCGAAAGGGTGGTAGATTTACTTCAAAGCTCACGCACACATATGTTCCAATCCCACATACAGTCCTGTCATTCAGCAGTCCTACCACAGTTTTACCCGCCTGTCGAATTTACTCGTGCGAAACGTTCAAACCGTGTTCGGAAACGTGTGAGTTCCAACGCGGTATCAACGGCGACGATGGGGGTTCAAACCGATATAGGTCCCGACGTTTGCATGTCTGAAGCTGGCGCCACGAGACGAGTTTCAGTACGATCCTCCTCTCGTGGTCCGTATAAGCCCTCGAGTGTTCTTTAACACAACACGTTTGAGAAACGAACGAAAGCGTTGAAAGCGGCTTGCGGTGGTGAATTCGACGAGCACATCCTACGCTATGTGACAAAACCAGAAAACGCTGACCTGATCACTCAAATTAACGAGTATGCGAGAACGTGTGCAGACTTCGAAGACATTAACCTTAACCAGGCGATCGCTTTATTTAACGATCTGGAACTATCTAACGATAAATATAAAATGCTCCGTCGACATATGGATGATTTTCCTAGTATTTACAAGGTACTAAAGCGGTTTGAGGAGACCGACGTTCCTGTCATGAAGCTCACGGATGACGAGCACAGCAAAGTCGGGTATGCTGTTACCGACGTTATGCGAGACATCGGCATCCCTGAGCTGCAACACTAGTTACGACGCGGTGGAAAACGACGTACTCTGCACTACAAACATGGCGCTGATAACTTTAGCTTCAGCAAGTTCGATGACACGACGGTGTCGTGTGAGCACTATATTTTTCGTATTTGATTGATCCGGACCAGAAAGCGAACTCCGTGTTGCGCGTTCGCCCACTCGCTTTCTGCTATAATCAGAAAGAGAGCTATAAAGTTATGAAAGTTATTCTGGATCACCTGGATCATCAACTTCCCAGAGGTCAAGTGGAGGTGCCTCATCCAAACACTGGGGAACCCGGCATCTTTACTCTGGTGGACTTCTTTTGTGCGGACATAGCATTGGCTGCTTATGTTTACAATTACACCGGCCCGAAGGGCACTTGGGGTTGCTTATGGGGAACTGATTGTCAGTTCGGTCCAAACACGACATGCCATACTATCGCGGCGGACTTAGAGACAGGACCCTGGAATGTATGACCCGTCTGGGGAAAATCAACCAGAGGTATCACGTGGGGATGTCTATACAGGAACTCAATATTTTTCGACTGGAAGACAATCTCGATCAGCTTTTTGCTGCTTCAGGAATGGACATTTCGAACTGGACCCAGCACAAGGCGATCAGTGCAGGACTTGTTGCAAAGATAAATCAGGCTTGCAAAAATCAAGCCGGACCACCTTTGACACTTACTTACACCTCCAGAGAGATATGTCATGGACGCTTGCCACTGGTTGATTAACTGGAACCGGAACTGGAGAGGTATATTTCTCCAGAGGCTCGGTCAGCAAATCAACCGTGACCTGAAGGCTGCGGACGGAACCTTTATGAGCAAGCCGAGACCTATGAAAGGATGGGATGCCACAGACTCTCAGAAACTCATGTTGAACCCCGAGCACACTAATAATATCCTGCTGGGACACCCACTTCATCCGGTAGTGAAGAGGGTGACGGACGGTTTGACGATTTTGACAGGCCTTATGACCAAGTCAGAACTTTCAGAGCAGGACATACAACAGTGCCGCACGGTCTCCAAAAGTATGGAGAGGTACATGGCGGCCTGCTTCGGAAGCTACGAGACCTACTGTCAGCTATGCACGACCAGTGGGGTGAAGCCCCAAATATTTCAGGAGCACCTGAAATTCAATGTCGGGTGCTATGAGCACTCGACCATGGCACATGCTCTACCTCACTTAGAGAGGCATAACAGTTTCGTGCGCTACTCTTCCTGGGTCATCGAAGCGATGAATCGATAAAGGTTGGAAGTCGCTACTGCTCAACCACGCCGCCAGAGGTAACGACAACGAAGATCCAGGGCTGCAGACCCCGAGACGTGTGCTCATGATGTCCAGCCCGACCTTTCGAGAATTCAGCAAAAAAAGCTACGAGGTACACACAACGCGTACATACATCTGTAAGCTATGCAAAGGCGAAAAAATAGACGGACACATGAGGCAGTGCCCGAAAAATCCTAAAAGAGCGAAGACCCTGACGTCGGAGGAGGCAACCCAGATTCTCGAGGAGGAAGCCATCTGAAATCAGTTGTACAAATAGATGGACACTAGGAATACCCTGTAAATATTGAAAATACAATTCTGAATCTATAGAAGCCCTGCTCGGAAAAAAAACCACAGGTAGGCGACGGGGAGCACACGCCTAATGCAATCGACGCTCTAGTACGCGGGACTGCGCGATTGCCCTAAACACGCAGTCGGAACTGCGTGTGTGTTATGATATGCACATTCCTCATAACTAGTTGCGTGGACATTATTGTTCCGCCCGGTTCAGGGATGAAATAATAACCGCCGCGCAGGGGACAGGTCGTGCTGTGGGATGCTTTGTGTTTGTCCTGGAATGCTTTCTGACCTAAAAAAGAGAAGCGGGCTGCTTAACAACTGACTTTGCATCTTAAATCTTTTAAATACATGTTCCAGAATTATTGGCACTATAATTCCGGTTATTCGTAGGAGTGCACTGTCACCCCCCTTCCCCTTCCCCCCTCTGTGTAAGGGGAAGCCCCCGATTAAATTCACGGTTGAATTTAAATCGGGCCTGCCTCCTGTCCTGCTGACACCTGTCATGCCGGACCCGAGTCACTGTCACCCCGTGACAGTTGGTCTCGATATCGAAATAGCCGAAGCTATTTTCGGTTTCGAGCCCGCCGGCCCATCGAGACACTCGTCACGATGAGACCTGCAGTGAGAGTACTTAGCTATTCCGAGAGCCCGGAATTTCAGTCACTCCTCACTTCTCAAGCCCACAGGTGCATAGCACTGTTCATTGGCTTGCTTTTTTCTGTTGAAAATCATTTGGTTTAAAAAGCTGTGGCCTCCAACTTAAGGATTCTCTTTACGTGCGTAATTAGTACCGCGAGGCCGCGAGTGTTTGGAACACCGGTTGTGGGATCTGGGAGGCTGCACGCCAGAAGGAGTTGTCGTTCGTGAGGGCGCACTTCCAAACCGGCTGGTTTAACCGATTTTCAGCTTTAATTTTTTGAGAAAAGGAGTGGCTTTGTTGCCTGACTTGTTGCGTTCTTCTTTGCTCTTCATTGCTTGCGTGATCGCTTGTTTTTGTTTGTTGATCGTGATATTTCCCCATGGCTGCTGTCAACCAGAACGTTGTCCCGTGGCATGCTGTCGGCGTACGTGAAGCTTTGCGGGATGCTGCTGCTCTTTGGCGCGATTCAGTGCCGGCGCGCTGGCCGGCAACTCGCAGGAAAGCTGTGGCTGACTTGGCCCGGGCAGCAGAATTGCTTCAGCCCTGCTCTCAGGCTTTTCGTTCTTTCCTCCCCCCTGCGGCTTTGGCCTTGGCGCCTCTTTTAGTTGCTGACAAGCTTTTTGATGTGGATGCGGCCGCGCCGTCCGGCTTTTCTTTGCGGCAAGAGTGGTTGTTGGTCGACTTTGGCTCACGTTGGGCAGACGTCCGTTTGGACTCGGTCTCGGCATGGGCCCGATTCAACACTCTTTTGTCCGAGTTGATCAGCTTTGCGGGAGCCCCAGGAGTGCCTCCGATGGTACCTCCAGGTGGGGCTCCCCCTGCGGATGTGGCGGCGCAGTTGGCCGCACTGACGGAAGCTCTGGCTCAGCAGCAGAGGCAGCACGCCGAGACCATGGCAGCGATGCAGGCGCAGTTGGCGGCCCAGGAGGCCAGGGCTAATGCGGCGGCGGCAAAGGCGGCGGCTGACGCGGCCCAGTTGCTTGCGAACCGCCAGGCGGCGAATGCTTTCCAGACTGAGCTGTCCCTTCTGGCGGCTTCGCCGATGGTGACAGAAGCTTGGTCACTTCAGGAACTTGATGTTTTGACTGAAGTTCTGGTTTTTCATGGCGCCAGGTTGGGTAGCAAAATTTTGGCTAGTGGCTCAACCAGATTCGGCGCTGACCCGGCTGCGAACCTCAGGCCTGCCAGTTTTCCGCTGCTGGCACACATTTGCCCGCGACTGGTGGGGGAAAACCCTGTTTTGTTGACAGGAGACTTGCTGACTGTGGAATGGGCTGCCGCTTTCGTCTTCTGCCTGAAGCGTCGCCTGGCTGAATGGCAGTCTTTCGTTGTAATGGTCGACCCGCAACACCTCGTGGTGGATTTTGAGGCGCTCGGGGCTGCCGGTCGACAGCCTCGGGCGCAAGGAACGGTTGCTTTGCCGGTTCCGCAGGTACCTGGCGCAATTCCGCCAGTGGGGCCTCCGACGCCGCAGAAAGCGGAGCTTTCCCGCCAGTCGGAGGCAGATGTTGAGGCGGCGGTCAAAGGTAGACCGATTTCTGATGATGCTCCGGCGTTTTCGGGTTCGTCTCTGCTCACCCGTCTCTCCCCGGTTGTGGTGAAGCAGGGCATTCTCTCAGGGCTCGACTTGTGTGTCCGCCCGGACAGTAGGTTTGCCGAAGATGAGGCTCCCACTTGGCACCTTCAGCCAGACGGGACGTCTAGGTTGAAGATAGATTCCAAGTGTAAGACCCTCGATGAATGGGAGACTTCTTTTTTGAAGTTGGCGTTGCAGGCTCGTTCGCCTGCCGCGGGTTCCACTCTCCTGGAGTTCCATGCCTGGTTTCGTCTCCGTGCTGTGCAATTTGGGTTTAAAATTCTTCAGGAGTTTTATTGCCAGTTGATCAAGCAGGTGGCGGCTGGGACAGCCTCCATGGAGCAGGGTCAGTGGAACCTGCTCTGGTCGGAGTTTCAACTAGTGAAATTTCGTGAAGGGATTGACTTGTTCGTCCCTTCCTCTGTTCGTGCTGAGGGGCAGCCGCTGGCAAAGAAGCCGAAGCCTGCTGTCCCGTCTGCACCGAAGACTCCCCCTGCTGCCAAAAAGAAGATCCAAGCTTGTTTTGGTTTCAACAGGGCAGCCGGCTGCAAGAGGCAGGGGTGTACACACCCCCACGTCTGCAGCAAGTGTGGGAAAGCCCATTCACTCTTGGTTTGTACCGAGAAATGAGGGGTTGCCCCCTGGGCCGAAATTGTCACGGCTCGGCCCAGGGCACGGGGGTCTGGTGATTCGAGGGATTCTTCTCTCGATGTTGCCTCTGTGCCAGGGGGTTCTGAGTTCTCTTCGTCGGAGAAGCTCAGTGTGACGGGTGACTTGAAGAAGGAGGTGAAGGGTGCAGATGGAGCACAAGGGGACTGTTTGTTGCAGGGGCCCGGGGCTTTCAAGGGGGCTGGTGTTCCTGTTGCTGCTGCCTTGCAGGTCGTGGGTAGTTCTTCCACCCAGGAAGCACCCAGGGACGATGTTTGCACTGATGTTTTGCCCCTGCCCGAAACCCTAAAGTTAGGGTTATCGGATGTTGTCGACCTGGCCCGAGTGACTGTCGAGCCCGACCCGAATGTTACGTGCATGAAGGATCGGGGGGGTGTTATCCCCAAGCTCAGTGACGTCACTGCCAGTTTCTGCTCGGGTAGTTCCCCTCCCACTGGGGCACCCACTGTTTGTACAACCTTGGGGTTAGGGTTTCCGGGTTCTCCTGTTCATGTTTCTGTTGAGGGTAGTTCCCCCGTCCTGGGGGCACCCGAACCTGTTCGTTTTCACGATTTGCTTTCCATGGTTGTGTCGAGTGGGGACGTGTCTTCGGGGGGTACTCCCCCCTCGGACCCCCTGGTTCCGGAAACCCTAACTTTAGGGTTTTCAGAGGCTGCCGGCCTGGCAGCCGCCCCCCAGTCCACTGGGAGAGGGGTCTTGCCTGTTCCTCGTTCCGGTAGGGCCGTGCGACGTCGTTGCCCGTCCCCACCACCGGTCCGGCAGTCGGAGCCTCTGGCCCCGACTGGCCGGGGTTTCTCGGTTTCGGGAGGCGCAAAGAGGCCCTGGGAGGGCCCCTTGTCTCCCCCCCGTCCTCGGCCCTTCCACTCCTTCTTGGTGGCTTGGGACCCCGAGTGCTTGCCGTGTCACGATTCATCGTTCGTGCACGATGCTCCGGTGTTGGGCAACTGCCCAGCACCCGTGACGGAGTCAGTCCGTTGGCCTCCTCTCCTTCAGGAAATTTGGTCCCGGACTTCTCTGGCCTCCTTGCAGTCTGCTGGCACGTCAGTGCAGCAGTGGCAAGAGTTCGTTGCCGAACTCCAGAATGCAGGTGCATCGGTCCCTCCCATGACGATGCACCCCTGCAGGATGGCTGCGGCCTGTCAGTCTGACCCCGATTCCGCCTTTCTGGTTCGGGGTGCAGCCTGTGGTGTGGGTTTTCCGTTCAGTCCGGTACCGGCCGACACTTTCTACACCGTCGAAAACTACGTGGCAGACGACCAATGGTCGGCCATGCAGAATGAGATTGTGAAGGAGAAGTCAGCCGGTAACGTGGTTGCTGTTCAGAAGCACTGGAAGGTGCAGGGTTTCTCGGCGGTTGGTATCGTCGAGAAAGAGAGAAAGGGGGTGGTTAAGTTCCGGCCAGTTTGGGACTACTCCCGGCCGGAAGAAGTAGGGGTCAATGCCAGGATCGACCTCCGTAAGGAAGAGTTTTCCTCGGTTCGTACTGCCTACTCCCTCCTTCGTCCCGGGTACTGGATGGCTAAGGTGGACCTCACCGCAGCCTATCGCAGTGTCCCGGTGGCTGCCCAGTACTGGATGGCTCATGCCTTCCAGTGGGATGGGGAAGACCTGGTGGACACCAGGGCCCCGTTCGGGAACTCGGCCATGCCGGGAATTTTCACTCGTTTCACTCGGGCCATCGTCAGGTGGATGCAGGCCCAGGGGGCCTGTATCGTAGGGTACCTTGACGACTTCTTGCTCATCGGCAAGACTCGGGCTGAGACTCACGAGTGGATGCTCCTCCTGAGGGAGTTCGTTTCGTTTTTGGGTTTCACTGTCAATGATGACAAGTGTGAGGGCCCCTTCCAGTGTTTGGAGTTTCTCGGGGTCGTTCTCTCCACTGAGGGAGAGGCTTGTACGGCCTCCATTTCGGAGGACCGTATTTTGACTGTGCAGACCAAGATTGCAGAGCTCAAGGCTCTGTGGGGTCTGCCAGGTCCGATGGTGCCCAGGTCCAAGATGGAGGGGCTTCTTGGGCTGCTTGCCTTCTGTGGGCAAGTGGTTCATGGCCTTTCCCTCTACACACGGCATGCCCATGCCCTCCTGTCGGTCGGTGGACTTCGAAAGTCGAAGTTCCTCCACCTCACCGACAAGGTAATCCAGGACCTGAAGGTCGTTGTGCAAGTCCTTCGGATGTACAACGGCCGAAAGGTCAGACTGGACCGGCCCGAGATCAAGTGGGAATGGTTTTCCACTGATGCCTCGACCGGTGTTGGCATGGGGGCCGTGTTGGACGGCAGGTGGTTTGCTGTCACCTGGGACTGGCTTCGTCAGCAGCCCCAGGAGTCGTACTTCCCCTTTAACCCAAGGGTTAAGGAGTCGTACGACATCGGGTACCTCGAACTCTTCACAGTGTTCTGGGCCCTGGTCCTCTGGGGGAAGTTCGTCCAGGGGAAGACCGTTGTTATTCAGATTGATAACAACTGTGTCATTGGTCAGCTCGAAAGCTGGTGGGGGCCTGGCCCCTACATTCCCCTCCTCCGTGAGGTTTTTCTCGTGTGTGTGCAGCATGACATCCGTCTGCTGCCCACATACATTTCCTCCAAGGCCAACGTTTGGTCCGACCTGCTGTCTCGAGGGGAGCTCCTCGAGTTCCGTCGTAGGTTTCGTGCCGACCGACAGGTCAGGTTGTGGAGGAAAGACAGGGACGACTGGATGCTCCTTCCGAGCCTTTGGCATCCGTTGGACGTCCAGTTCGGCCCCTTTTCGGTCGACTGCTGTGTGTCCCCTTTCGGGGCAAACTCCTTCTGCCGGGTCGGTTGGACGAAGGAGGATGATGCCAGGGTCCAGGACTTTGCAGGCCACAACTCGTGGGGAAACCTGCCTTTCTCAGACTTTTTGGACATCCTCCGGAATTTCCTCCGGTGCAAAAGAAGGCAGCAGTTGGGAACAGCCGGGACCTTCTTAGTGCCGTGCTGGCCTGGGAACCCCGGCTACGAGTTGGTGTTGTCTCTCCCTGGAGTGTTCCGAGTTGTCCGACGGTGGGGAAAGTCTAGCACTCTCTTCACGGCCCCCTCGTTGTCGGGGGGAGGTCGGACTTTCTGGGGGGAGACGGACTGGCCGGTCTTGGTAGTTCACTGCCCACCGTCCCCAGTGTCTTGGACTGACAGTCTCCTGACTGGGGACACGGGGGTGGACAGATGCTGAGATGACGGCCATCCAGGAGTTGGTGGTTACCCGTCAGTTGGGTGCTCTTGCCAAGAACACCCAGACTGGGTACTCCACAGGCATCAGGAGCTTCGTCTCCTTCTGCATTTCCGGGCGCAACCAGGGTTTCCTGACGATGATGCTGCCGGCCAAGGACGAGGCTCTGGCTGCTTGGGTTGTCTTCATGGTGGAGAAAAGGCAGGTGAAGCCTTCCACTGCCAAGCAGTACACCTCAGGTGTCCGGTCCCTGCACCTCCAGCTGGGGTTGGTTTGGACCCCCATCAGGGACAGGTGGCAGGTCTCGTCAGCCCTGGGGGGTTGTGCCCGTCGGTGGGACACTCCTTCAAAGCAGACCATGCCCATTGGGATGTTCGAGCTGCTTAGGATGTCCCGGGTTGTCTGCTGTCACGACTTCAACGAGAAGGTGGTGTTCGCCGCCATGTGCTTCGCCTTCTTCGGCTTCTTCCGAAAAGACAACGTGTCGGTCGACAAGGAAGATGCCTGGAACCCCAGAGGGCAGTTTGTCAGGTCTGACATTGAGTTTCCCGGTGTTGTGCCCGACCCGAGTGGTGTTGACTTGGGAGACGGCAGGGGCCTCCAGCAGCTGGTCCCGGACTGTGACGTCCGGGTCAGACACAGTAAGACCATCCAGGCTGGAGAGAGGTACCACCACCTCCGCCTAAGGCATGTGCCCGACTCCCCCATCTGCCCTAACAGGCGCCTGAAGTGGGTCTGTGACGGCCCGGGGTTGGGGCCTGACGGCCCCCTGTTCTGTGTGAAGGATTCCAGGGGTGCCCTGAAGCCTCTCACACACTCGGTTTTCGTGGCAACCTTCCGTAGGATTGCCGAGAGGGCCGGGTTGAACCCCAAGGCCTACACTGGCCACTCTTTCCGTCGTGGAGGGGCCACTGCAGCCTTCCGGTTGCAGGTTCAGGATTCGTTGATTCAGGCGCACGGTGATTGGGCCTCGGACTGCTTCAAGCTGTACTGCGACCTCGGCCCGGACCAGAGACTGCTCCTCCCCTCGGCCATGTCGGAGGGAGCTGCGTTGGCCACCAAGCACTTCTTCGAGAACGGTGGCTGAGTGCCCACGTACGTACCCTTCCTTGGGCCCTCCTTCTCTCCCCCCCTCCTCTCCCTCTCGACCTGCCCGAGGTGTTGGGTGTGTGTGTCTCAGTCTGCGGTTCAGCCTCGTGTGCACTTCCAGGGTCCCTCTGCTTCATGGACCTTGGCCGACCAGTACAGACCTTGCCCTCCTGGTTGGTACCTGTGGGGACAAGGCCTGGGTCGGGGGTCTCTGTCGGGAGCCTTTTGACTAGTGCTGTCAAGGCTCACACTTAGTGTCCTGTGCCGACAGAGGGAGTGTTTGAGGTGTCTCGGTTAGGGGCAACTTCAGTATAAGTTGCTTGTGCCTTAGACAGCTTCGGTAAGCTGGCTGCACCTAGGGGTCTTCAGTACAGGACCCCTGTTTTGCTTCGAGATGGGTGAGAGGGAGCCTCATGCTACTCCAGGTGGAGTTTCCAGCTTCTCAGCAGCTTCGTCGTCTTCGAGAACCTGCCTTGCAGCTGCTTTTGAGACCTCCCTTGCTAGCACCACTGCAGAGCCACACGTTTCAGACATTCGGTAGATTGAGAGATGAGAGAGATTTCGAGAGTTCTCCTACAGTTTCGGACATGCAAATGAGACCCCTGCCTTCTTAGTTGGACAGCAACCGTGACCTTAGCTGTAAACTAGAGCTGGCAAAAGTAAATATATTTTCAGTACAAAATAATTCACTGGTCTCCTGCTTGTTCTTCTCTGTCTGTGACATGCACACCTGCAAAGCATAATCCAGAATTATTGGCACTATAATTCCGGTTATTCGTAGGAGTGCACTGTCACCCCCCTTCCCCTTCCCCCCTCTGTGTAAGGGGAAGCCCCCGATTAAATTCACGGTTGAATTTAAATCGGGCCTGCCTCCTGTCCTGCTGACACCTGTCATGCCGGACCCGAGTCACTGTCACACCGTGACGGTTGGTCTCGATATCGAAATAGCCGAAGCTATTTTCGGTTTCGAGCCCGCCGGCCCATCGAGACACTCGTCACGATGAGACCTGCAGTGAGAGTACTTAGCTATTCCGAGAGCCCGGAATTTCAGTCACTCCTCACTTCTCAAGCCCACAGGTGCATAGCACTGTTCATTGGCTTGCTTTTTTCCCACCCTCCCTGCCCTTGAGTTGGGCTCTAGTGGTGTGGTGGGACGGTGCCCAGGTGAGAGGGAGCCTCATGCTACTCCAGGTGGAGTTTCCAGCTTCTCAGCAGCTTCGTCGTCTTCGAGAACCTGCCTTGCAGCTGCTTTTGAGACCTCCCTTGCTAGCACCACTGCAGAGCCACACGTTTCAGACATTCGGTAGATTGAGAGATGAGAGAGATTTCGAGAGTTCTCCTACAGTTTCGGACATGCAAATGAGACCCCTGCCTTCTTAGTTGGACAGCAACCGTGACCTTAGCTGTAAACTAGAGCTGGCAAAAGTAAATTTATTTTCAGTACAAAATAATTCACTGGTCTCCTGCTTGTTCTTCTCTGTCTGTGACATGCACACCTGCAAAGCATAATCATCTACCGGTGCAATATTTCAATTCATCCTTTCCACCGTTAGATTTCTAAAAATATTATACACATACATATTCGGCATTCCTGTGTCACATCTGCCAGCGAAATCGACGATTTCATAAGGATGACGATCTGCTGTATGCCGGCTTCTCACGAATTAAAAGTATTGATAACAATTTTAATTAATGCAATTTTGTCGTAAAGTTGCCACCTGTTTAAATTTACAGCGTCGAATTGTGCAACATGACTATAACCGCCTATTTTTACTGGCTGGTCCAGCATGATGGTGTGTCCGCGTCGTATAGAAAAATCTGAGGCGACTCTACAGTGTAGATTTTATTCTATAATTTATATTGCACCTGCATATACTAAAACTGCAATCGTTAATCTTAAATCCAATCAAAATTCTAGAATACAATCTGTAGCAAGGATGCAAGTTGGGGTTTTGAGCCAGGCGATAGCGGGGCGGTGCTTTTCTTCCCCACCCGCGAACCGCCAATATAATTATATCCGCTGGCGGGGCGGTAGATTTTCGAATAGGCCGCCAACTGAGGACGAGGCGGGAATCGTGTGGCTATCCGCCAGCGGGCGAAAAATCCGCGGGTCCCCAATTATTTGCGATTTAGTCGCGAGAAATCAATTAGAATTTTTAGTCATCTTCCAATTTTCGCCCCCGGTAGGGCAAAAATTTTGGGGTATTGCAGCCAAACCGGGCGGAAACTTTTGTGTAATTTCAGCCCCATCAAGCGATTTTTGGAAAATTATGGGCAATTTTCACCGAAATTGGATCACATTTTTAGTCGGCGATACGAAATTTTAATTAAATCTTAGTCGCCCCGACCTTGGATTAAATAATTCCGCAATACGACTCGTATGTCGATATCCTCAAGGCGAGAGCGGGGCGGGGCAAAAACAAGGCACTTCTGTAGAGACACTGTCGATGTCTCAGTGTGCAGAATCGCCTCAGAATTTTTATATGTGGACACACCAAGACTTCATATAAATCATAAAAGCTTTGCAATGGGCCATGACGATGACGGCTCAGAATCACCGAAAATGACAGAATCACGATTTCAGCTTGGGAGCTGCGTGCTGGGAATCAGAGCGGTCAGAAAATTTTCCCCGTTCGGTACCTGGATCTAATACTTCAGTGTTTTCATGTTTGTTCGCTGTAAAGCGAAAAGGGTTAGCAGCCCTTATTTGATTGATGTGTGTGAACTATCTGCGTGCTATTGAGCACGCATATGATTCGTATGTTATTCCCTGGCGGAACTGTTTGTACCCCGTGGGGACCAACATTCTTCGGATCGAGTAATCACTTCTCAATATTTTTGGATGCCCGCGAGCTTGGCGCTAATATTGATGCTGAGACTCGTGCGCATCCGATATACCCGCGTATCATATGAGGTATAGCGGATGTTCGATTGAGCGCAATATGAGCACACGTTAACATGCATGTTTTTCTAAGTATTCAATTGCAATACAAAAAACGTGCATTAGTTTCAAGTATAGAATGCATTCGAGGGTCAAATAATACAACCACAACTCACGCAGATACAGTCGGCATGTTGGGACTCGAACCCAAACCGGGATGTATTCAGCATACAGCCAGGACACCATGCATGCCGTAACAAAATGACCTGTGCGCCCCAAAAAGTCGCAGCAGTTGTCTTGCGTGCAAGCAACTAATGGGCTCTTCAACTGAAATGAAATAGCTCCAGGTTCCATCCCGTTCCAGGTTTGCACCGGGATGTTTCGCAAACATCAAAAATACGAAAAGAATGGCTCTAACAAATATCAAAGGCTAAAAAAAGCAGCGAACTCACCTTGGAT